>OLKM01001060.1:130104-177463 GCA_900291075.1 Melanogrammus aeglefinus
AGTAAATGCGTTGAAACAGGGGGAAGTACAGTTTAAGTAATATAGATCTGTGGTTATTCCACCGCCAGATCCTGGTATGAGGACCAAAGGGAGGCTCATGTCTTACACCCGAGCTTTAGAGCTCAACCTTGACGGCCTCTAGTTTATGTCGTGCTCACACAATGTGAAGTGTTTGCGAGTTGAGTATTGAACAGCCTGAAGAAGGTTTGCAGTAAAGACCAATGGGTAATTGGGGGAGATCTGGTGGGCGTTTTTGACGTCCAGTGTTTTCAGGATGAACCTAAAATGATTTAGATTTGATGCGTTAGGTTTTGCGAAGTCATTTAGAATTCATATATGAGAAGAGAGAAAAAACAAAGAGGAGTCTTGTAGTGTTACATGAGCTTTTCATATTGTCAGAATTTTTTTGTGATGAAATCAGAAAAACGTGTAAGAATACAGCCTTTACTTGTTCACTTGTCATGAGCAACATTTTAATCTTACTATTATATTGTATTTAAACTATTTATTGAACTTTATTGAATTTCGTTTGTTCTTAATAATAATGTGTTTATTATTATTCTAGATTTTTTTATTTTTCTTGTGCATTTGGGCATGTCTTAAACTTTATTTATACATATCGTTTGAATGTTATTTGATGAACAACAATATGACTTCTTTATTCAAATATGGTGAAGTCTGCAATTACCCTCGTCAGCCCGGACTTGTACATAATTGAATAATTGTTGCTTCAGTGGTGCGTTTGAGTTCACAAGTGTTGTTGCGACATGAGAATTTGGGATGATCGTACCAACACGCATATAGACAGAATTGGACTTAGACAGGCCCTAAGTAAGACAGGGACAGAGATAGAGAGACACAAAAACACACAAAAAAGACGACGAGAGAGAGAACACGCGCACAGCACAACACACACAGACATAGGACAGAGAGCAGGACAACAACAAAACCGGCACAGACAGGAACCACACACAACCACACGCCGGACACGACGAGAGGACTGTCGCACCAAAACAACATACGGACAGGGAGGCACACACAACACACACCAGACAGACAAACAAAACACACGCACACACACACCAAACAACCAACACCACACAACCCACACACACCACACCGCACAACCACACAACACAACCAGCATCACACACCAGAACAGTGGGGAACACAACAAGAAAACACACGGCAGGGATTCAGGAGGAGGACCACAACAAGCAGCTATACAGCGACAGAGGGACACATTGAGACTAAAGACACGATGGACGAAGGAGAAACGAGGGAGGGTGTGACACACAACCACGTGGAAGAACTCAAAAAGCACTTGTTGAGAGGCTCGCAAGGGAAGCTAGAGTAGATAGGGGGAGGTTGGTGCAGCAGCCACAAGCCCGCCATCACGACAGACGAAGCACGCAGGAGACGCAACATCACCCAAGCCACCATACCAAACACACCACCCAGCACCACACAGCCCCACCAAACCACGCCGCCCGAGGAGTCTCACGATAATTGTGATGGTCATCGTTATTTAATATATTTTTCGTTGCGATACGCGAACCGTATTCTTTCAAATTTTGGTGTCGACCGAAGCACAATTTTCAAGCTAATGTATATCCAATTGGAGTATTTGTTCGTGTCACTGAGCGAGCATGATTCAAACTAAGGTTGCATGTCGGCAGCGTTCGCCTAACGTCCTGAAGCGGTACGTAAGAACATTGTTGTCTATAGTGTCTTATTGGAATGTCTGCGTAGCTAGATGTGACGCTTGGGGACACCCGTGAGTTTCTTAAAATTGAGGACGGTGTTGTAGGAAGACCATTACGCAGTTTTTGGACCCCCGTTTTTTACTTTGCTATATGGCGATTCTGAGGATTGTACAATTCGCGGTATATTAAATGCGGGTTGTGCTCTGTAGGCAACGCGAAGGTGACAAGGGTTGCTGTTCATCTGTTCTTTTAGAATGTATGTCTTATGTTTTGTGAGCTACCATATGATCTTGTTCTTGGCTATGTTGCAGGGGTTGGAGTGTGGTGCGGGGGTATTGGTTGTTGTATTGGAACGGTATTTGTGTGACGTTGTTTTTCCTAAGCAAGGGATATACTGGTTAATGCGCGCACATTGTTTTTGTTTGTGGCGCTTTCTCTCTCCGTCCCAGGCTCTGCTCTTTCTTCAATTGATTCAATGACTTTTATTTGTTTTATTTGATTTCAACTATCGATTGACGGAGTTCGGATTGTTTACACACACATCAACACACGCGGACGCACACGCACACGCATCATCGCCACACACACACTCAGACAAAGGCGTTCATGGAAAGCAGGGGTGTCATTCCGTCCGGGTATTGATGGAGGCATTATTATTTTACTGTCCGTGACAAAGAATGGTCAGTGAGTGTTCCTATGTTTTTCTGCTCACTCTGACATTACATTGATTGAGAGTTGAGGACGAGAACAGGACACTAGGATCTAGCCACGCATAATATCACACCATCGACAAACGGAGGACGTCACTGTGAGCTGTTTTGTGGTGCCGTCATTGAGGGCGCCCTTGGCTTATCATAAAGCCGAGGATATACTGGCCAGATCAGGAGGACGGCGCAGCACATGGCTAATGTTGAATGATAGATTAATATTCTGATTGGATGAATATTATATGGAATTAAAGTATGGAGATGTTCTCGGTTAAGTAACTGATGTCTTCTTGTTTATGATTTTTTTACTTTACTGGGATAGATTTGGTTTGTTACAAAGACACTATTTAAATTAGGGATGTTTCTGTTATTTTGTTGTCAGAAATGCGGATGTTTGAAGACCGAACTTGAACTGTACGCCAGTCTGGGCTGAGTTGAGTGGGAGCGCTCAATGCCTAATTATAATATTGTTTATAATGAGTTAGGCTATTTACGTTGTGTTGGTGATTTTTCCTGTCAGTGCTCAGTAGACTCAGATTCTGCGCTGTGAACGGGCCTACTAACTTCTTCTGTAATAGGACTTACCTAATTGCGCCGTATTCACCTTGCCACCCGGCTTCTTTTGGTTTCTTTTTTTTTTTGATTGTTTTCGCCAAAGAAATCGGTTATTATTTCGGTTGCGGCAGGGAATACTCGATGTTCTGAGAAGGTGGCGTGGCATTAACTCTCTGTATATTGGCACTATGGTCCTGTAGTAGTATATAGTCTGTGTTTAGAGGTTTCTCTGCCGAGCGCACCGACCCACCGTTGTTTACCACCCATTCTCGGGCCGGACCGTGGTTTTATTTTATTTTATCATTTGTTTATTGGCCTATTGGAGGGAGAATTCATGCACGCGTATTACCGGTTCTTCTTAATGCGTGGGTCGGCTCCTTTCATTTCATGGTAGTCCGGTGAAGTGTCACCCTGAGTTCTTTCGTTTGCTAAGCGACCGACAGCGTCTTTGCGGACAATTTTTCTCTGCTGTCAACGCTTAGCACAGGGCCAAGACTGTATGCCCCCTTGTAAATATAATACTATCGCAGAGTTTTATTTATTTATTATTATTATTATTATTATTATTATTTTATTATTATTTTTTATTATTATTCACTTGAATGTGTTTGTTACAGTAGGCAGAGGTGGTAGTGGGATGACGTAGGATAGGGTCGGACAGCCGGAAGTTGAGCGTCGCGCTGGGTTTCTCTTTGAAAAAGCCAACGGGTTTTTTTCCATTGGGTTTTTGGATATTTGCGCAGTAAAATATTTGCATTTTGAAGCACTCTCGTCAAAGGCTTGAAAATAAATAAAAATACCCTTGCTCCATCAAGAACGAAATGTAACCAAAATTGCATTCTTGTCAGACATTAACGTTGCTCCACAAAACGATAGCGAGAGAGAGAGAGAGAGACGAGAGAGAGCGAGAGAGAGCTTCAGAAGGTGCGCTGCAGATAACGTAGATAGTCAGCGGCCTAGTTATGTTTATGCAACAACGACAAATTGCTATACCATGTTTCAAAAACGACGTAGGTGGTGGCTAGGGACGCTGACGATCTAGTTGTGGCCCAGGGAAGTGGATTTTCAATGGTCAGGATACAGATCTTGTTATACAGATAATTGATATGAAGTTATATGTCTACCTTATAGATAGGAATATTACAACGAAATATTGTATATATATATATATATATATTATATATATAATATATATATATATATATTATATATATATATTATATATATATAGTATATGTATATTATAAATATTTATATATCATTTTATATTTAATTTATTAAATACAAAAACGGCTTTAAACATGTGACTGCCTTTGCTTTCTTTCAATGGGCTGCGTAACGTCAACGTCCAAGTCTCGGCACCACGTTGGTTAAAGGCGGCAATGGAGTGCGTAAATTGTGTTGTTTTTGTCGTAAACGTTAGCTTTCCTAACCGGCTAGCTTGGTTAGGAATATAGATATCCATGGAAATATTCTGCCGTAACGGGCAAACAAGGTGTCCTTTGACATCTACGTTTCGAGGGAATTGCAACAGTGCCATACATGACCATATTTTGACTATGTTTCAGGTAGTGAAATTAGCTGTCGATTGTGGAGGCTTTATCAATAATGACCAGCTATTGATTTGCTTCCGATTGAGTTTTCTGACAAAATGACATGTTTTAAGCATTACTAAGCAGCTGAGTCAATGAGATCAAGCTCGACCTTGTGCACATCGGAGATCTATGTCCTAGCACTAGGTGTAACCATGTAAAATATAGGGGCCCGTGTAGTGTAGGGAGCATGTAGGGCCTGGAGTGTCATGCTTGGTGTCATTGGACTCAGTTCATATGTGTAGGATGATAAAAACATGTCATTCGTCACAACTTTTATCGGAAACAATATAATAGCTGGCATTATTGATTAAGGCCTTCAATTTCGCAGCTAATTACTACAACATGGTTTAAATGTGTTCATGTGTGGCACAATTGAGATCGCCTGAAGCGTAGATGTTGAAACGAATCTTGTTTGCCTATTACGCCACTGGCCCTACAAGAAATTACTCAGCAAGTGCTTCTCTCGTTGCACTCACCCAGCGGCTCGCTTGCAAGATTTTGGCCTGAAGTTTCTACCAGACCTACACACCCAACGCATCCACATGCGCATATCTGAGAATCAGGCTTCTCTTTAATAATGACAAAAAGTTATGAGAGAAATGCACAATTAACCTTTTTGTTATCTCTATAAGCGGCGTGGTGCTGGTTCCTTTTGACCTTTTGGACCCCAGATTTCAAAAACTTGGCCAGGCCAGCTGTGTCTACACACCTTAAGCCACAAATGTACACTCTCCATTCCACACAAAAATGGGGACTTAGAAACTAACCTCTGTCTTTATGACATTTACTGTACTGTTGGAGGTCACGCCCCTTTTCCGGCCTTTTCGAGATAGCTAGGGATGCTAAAATGTTTACACACATTTCCCGGGGTCCCGAGAACGACATATCCGAGATTTGAAGTCTAGCCCTTAGAGAAAAAAAAGTTTTTCCCAAATGGACTGTCATTTGGACAAAGCCCCTCAGAAGTGTTGCCTGCAAGACCTAATGGTTCAGAATGTGGTGAAAAAACAGTTTTTGAGATAGGAAGGTCCTACCGCCCTGAAATTTGAATACCTTATTCTAGGCCTAACTGGACCCCGTACTGAAAACTTGGCCCGGTCGGACCCCGAGGGCAGGAAGGGGGGGCCTCGAGGGGGGGCCAAGTTTTGGGCAGGAAGGGCCCCCCCTTCCTGCCCTCGGGGTCCGACCGGTCCAAGTTTCGGTACGGGGGTCCCAGTTAGGCCCTAGAATAAGGTATTCAAATTTCAGGGCGGTAGGACCTTCCTATCTCAAAAACTGTTTTTGGGGTCAAAAGGTCAAAAGGAGCCGGCACCACGCCGCTTATGAGATAACAAAAAGTTAATGTGCATTTCTCTCATAACTTTTTGTCATTATTAAAGAGAGCCCTGATTCTCAGATATGCATGTTGGTTGGCTAGGGTGTAGGTCTGGGTAGAACGTCAGGCCAAAATCTTGCAAGCGAGCCGCTGGGTGAGGTGCAACGAGATGGAGCACTTGCTGAGTAATTTCTTGTAGGTGGCGTAATAGGGCAAACAAGATGAACACATGAACACATTCAAACATGTTGTAGTAATTAGCTGCCGAAATTGGAGGCCTTAATCAATAATGACCAGCTATTGATTTGCTTTCCGATAAAAGTCTGTGACAAATGACATGTTATTTAGCATCTACACATTGAGCTGAGTCCAATGACACCAAGTATGACACTCCACGGCCCTACATGACCCCTACACTACACGGCCCCTGTATTTTAGGCTCCTACATGGTACACCTATGGTCTAGGACATGATCTCGGTGTGGCACAAGGTCGAGCTTGATCTCATTGGACTCAGCTGCTAATGTAGATGCTAAATAACATGTCATTTGTCAGAAAACTCAATCGGGAAGCAAATCTATAGCTGGTCAATTATTGATAAAGGCCTCCAAAATCGACAGCTAATTACTACCCTGAAACATAGTCAAATATGGTCATGTATGGCACCGTTGCAATTGCCTCGAAACGTAGATGTCAAAGGACACCTTGTTTGCCCCGTTACGGGCAGATATTTTCATGGAATATCTATATTTCCTAACCAAGCTAGCGCGGTTAGGAAAGCTAACGTTTACGACAAAATCAACACAATTTACGGCGGCTCCATTGCCGCCTTTACAAACGTGGTTTGCCGAGAGTGGCGTGACGTTGACGCAGGCCCATTGAAAAGAAAAGGCCAAGGTGTTTAAAGCCGTTTTTGTATTTAATTAATGAAATATTAAAATATATTATATAAATACAATTATTTCATTGTAATATTCTATCTATAAGTAGACCATAACTTTTATTTAATTATCGTTTTAACAAGATCTGTATCTGACCATTGAAAATCCACTTCCTGGCCCACAACTAGATCGTCGCGTCCCTAGCAACCTGACGTCGTTGAAACATGCTAGGGAGACCATAAAACTAACTATCAAACTAAAGATCAGACACATTCATTGACTGAAGATTATGCAAGTAAAAAGTATATTTCTCGCGCCAGAAAATGTTTATTAGAAACACGTTTATATATATATATATATATATATATATATATATATATATATATATTATATATATATATAATATATATATATTGCAGTATACGTAACCATTTCCCCCAAATGCTGGGAGAACGTATCGACCCCTGTTGGTGCTATTCCTCCATTCATTTAGATGGGCGGAAGAAACGTGTATAGCATTTGTGGTTTTGGCATAAACATAACTAGGGCGCACTGTACTATCTGCGCACACACCCTTTCTGAAAGGCTCTCTCTCTCGCTCTCTCTCTCTTTGTCCCTCCCTCTCTCTCTCTTTCTTCTCTCTCTCTCTCTCGTATCGTTTTGTGGAGCACGTTAATTGTCTGAGAACACTCCCATTCAGAATGCATTGGTTTACATTTCGTTCTTTGGAGCAAGGTTATTTTTATTTATTTTCAGCTTTTGAGGAGGTGCTTCAAAGATGCAAATTTTTCTTGCAATAATCCAAAACCCAATGGAAAAACCCGTTGGCTTTTTGTCAAGAGAACCCAGGGCGACGCTCACTTCCGGGTTGGCCGACCTACGTCATCCCTCCACCACTCTCCTGTAAAAACACATGTTCAAGTTGAATAATAATAATAATAATAATAATAATAATAATAATAATAATAATAATAATAATAATAATAATAATAATAATTCCGCCATAGTATTTATTTAAGGGGGGGGGCATACAAGTCTTTGGGCCATTCGTAGTGTTGATCGGCAGAGAAATAATTTGTCCGCAAAGACGGTGTCGTCGCTTAGCAACGGAAGACGCTGGGGTTGACACGTCACCGGACTACCCATGAAGTGAAAGGAGCGTCCCACGGCATTAAGAAGAACCGTGTAATACGCGTGGCATAGATTTCTCCTCAGATTAGGCCAATAAACAAATGATAAAATAAAAATAAAAACGGTCCGGCCCGAGGATAGTGGTGGTAAACAACGGGTGGGGCTCGGGCTCGGGCAGAGAATCTAAACACTGACTGGAACTACTTAGCAGGTGTCCATAGGCCAATATCAGGAGTTAATGCACGCCAATCAGAATACGAGTATTCCCCCTGGCCGCAAACCGAAAAAAACGATTTTCGGTTTGCCGAAAAATCATATCAAAAAATTAAAAAAAGAAAAAAAAAGAAGCCGGGTGGGTGTTCATGTGATCGGCCGATAAGTGTAGGTCTATTACAAGAAGAGTTAGTGGCGTTCAGAGCGCAGAATCTAGGTCTACTGTAGGCTACTGAGGAAAATCACACAACACAACATACACATTAGGCCTACTTCTATTTAGTAACAATATTTATTAATTTAGGCTATTTGGCTGCTCCAACTCAAGTCAGCCCAGCCTGACGACAGTTAAGTTTCGGTTTTCAACTCCGCATTTTCTGAGACAGCAGAACATTAATTTTTGAATAGTGTCTGTGTTAACAAACATCAATTCAGTGAAGTAAAAAATCATTAACAGAGAAGACATCAGGTTACTTTACCAGAACATCTCCTAACTTTAATTCTCATATAATTATTATTCTCATAGAATTATTATATCATTATTCAAATTAGCCATGTGCTGCGCGTTCCCCTGATTGGCCAGGTAAGCCTCGCTTTTTTTATGATAAGCCACGCCCCTCAATTGATCGGGCACACAAAACAGCTCACAGTGACCCGTCCTGTTTTGTCGATTGTGTTTTTTATGCGTGGCTTATGTGTCCTGTTCTGTTCAACCTATCAATCAATTTATGTCAGAGTGTAGAGGAAAAAATAGGACAATTTCACTTGACCATTTCTTTGTAGTGTGGTGGTTATCATAATTCACCCACGGAACTATGGGTGGGGGGGAGTGTTAATTCCCGGACCCGTTTAGCGGACGGAACGTCCGTCCAGTTTAGTCCGGTTTTGTTCTGACGAATGCACGTGGTTTTGCAGAGTGTTCATTAAAACTTTGTGCTGGATACTCCGCCTCCGACTCCCGTCTCTCGGCACTACACTGGTGACCCCGACGAAGGTCTCGCTGAAGCTTCAGAGACCAAAACGAACATGGCGAATAATGCTTTTATTAAGTTGCCGGAGTTCTGGGAGTTTTCACCGACGGCGTGGTTCGCGCAGACAGAGGCGCAGTTCGCCCATCCGTGACGTCACGGACGACACCACCACGCTACTACCACGTCGTGTCGGCGCTGGGGAGATCCACTGCGACCCGGGCGGCGAATTTTCATAGGCGAATCCCCCGGACCACGGCAAAATACAGGGACCTCAAAGCCTTCCTATTGAAGACTTTTGGGCTGTCACAGTCAGAGCGGGCCCAACGCTTGTTGGGCTATTCGGGGCCTCGGGGACAGCAAACCCTCTGAACATATGGAGATGATGCTCAACCTGCTTGGTGCTGAAGAACCTAACTTCCTCTTCATGGAGCTGTTCCTCCAACACATGCCACCCCAGGTCCGGACAGCGCTCGCGGGCACGAGGATTACTGAGCCACGCGCGTTGGCGGAGGAAGCCGACCGTTTTTTCCTGGCTGCTCAGAGTTTCGCACCCGAAGTGCTAGCCCCAACACGCAGTGCCTACCCACCGGGCAGGGACAGGCTGACCAACAGAGCCCCAGTAGCCCGCCGATGGCAAGTGCCAGCAATGGTATGTGCTATTTCCACGCACGGTTTCGGGCGCTAAGGCAAAGAAGGTGCCGGTCCCCGTGCAACTTCAAGCCGACGGGAAACGCCAAGGCTTGCGCTCTTTAGTGGCCGTGAGTGCAGGCACCGTCAACCCCGGCTATTGTTCATCAGGGACACCCTATCCGGCCGCGAGTTTCTTTGCGAACACCGGAGCTCAGAGGAGCGTCCTGCCGGCTACGGTGGAGGACACGGCCCCTGGCGTCCACGGTCCACACAGTTGAGGTCCGCTAACGACACACACCATATCCGCCACGTTATGGTACAAAGACCGCGGACCTGTGCTTTGGAGGCCAGCGATTCAGGTGGGATTTTTGTCACGGCCGACATCTCCTTTCCCCTCCTCGGCGCGGAATTTCCTTTGTGCGCACAATCTGCTGGTAGACGTGAAAAACAACCGCCTGGTGGACGCACAGACGTTCTCATCGTTTGAATGTGCCCGCGGTCGGGCGGCTTACGGCGGGCTCTCCAGCTCCCTCTCAGAGGGGGACGAATATCAACGCCTGCTCAGGGAGTTCCCCGGTATAACCCGACCTACCTTTTCCGCGGTCACGGCGAAACATGGTGTGGAACATCATATAGACACCAAGGGTCCACCCGTCTACGCTAGGGCCCGACGACTCAACCCCGACAGGCTGAAAGTCGCTAAATCGGAGTTCGCCAACATGGAGCGCCCTGGGCCATCATCCGCCGCCTCGGACAGCCCCTGGGCCTCACCACTCCACATCGTTTCCCAAGCCAGACGGCGGGTGGCGACCCTGTGGGGATTACCGCCGCCTGAACGACGCTACCACGCCCGACCGCTACCCAATCCCGCACATCCAGGACTTCTCAGCACACCTGGCGGGCAAGCGGGTCTTCTCGAAGGGTGGACCTGGTGGCGCGGTTACCACCAGGTGCCGGTGCATCCCTCGGACATCGCCAAGACAGCGGGTGGTGACGCCGTTCGGGTTGTTTTGAGTTCCTGCGTATGCCGTTCGGGCTCAGGAACGCGGCTCAGACCTTTCAGCGATTAATGGACTCGGCACTCCAGGGGGATGCCCTTCGTGTTCGTTGTATTTGGACGACATCCTGGTCGCCAGCTCCTCCGAAAAGGAGCACCAGGGTCATCTACGCGACCTCTTCATGAGGCTCGACCAGCACGGGCTGATCGTCAACCCGGCGAAGTGCCTGTTCGGGTTGTCCTCCATCCACTTCCTGGGCACCTCATCAACAAAGACCGGGGCCGCCCCTCTTCCCGTCGAAGGTAGAGGCAATTTCTGCTTTTCCCCTGCCCACACACGGCTCGAGCGCTCCGGGAATTCCTGGGATGGTGACGTTTTACCACCGGTTCATCAACCAGGCGGCTCACGTCATGCGCCCACTGTACGGGGCTCTCAAGGACAAGTCCCCTAACCAGGCTGTCGACTGGACGGCGGAGAGGGAGAAGGCGTTCGAGGCCACGAAGGCCGCCTTGGGGAAGCCGCCATGTTGGCCCATCCATCGCATGATGCCCCCATCGCCATCACCACCCGACGCGTCTGACTACGCCGTCGGCGCAGTGCACGAGCAATGGGTCGATGGTGCCTGGCAGCCGCTCGCCTTTTTCAGTCGCCAGTTGACCCCCAGGGAGCGCAAATACAGCGCGTTCGACAGGGAACTCCTTGGACTCTGGCCTGGCGATCCGCCACTTCCGATTCCTCCTGGAAGGGCGGGAGTTTTGCAGCTTTCGTGGATCACAAGCCTTTGACGTTCTGCATGTCCAAGGGTGGCGGAGCCGTGGGTCGGCCCGCCAGCAGCGTCAGCTGGCGTACAATCTCCGAGTACACCACGGACATCCGACACATTGCTGGCAAGTCTAACGTGGTTGCAGACTGCCTCTCGAGAACGGTCATTGGGGCTGTCCAACTGGGCCTGGATTACGTCCGCATGAGCGTGGACCAGGCCCTCCGACCATGGGGTCCAGGCCCTGAGGGATTCGGACACGGGATTGCGCCTGGAGAGGGTCGCGGTTGACGGCTCGGACGTGAGGCTATGGTGCGACGTTCTCCACAGGCCAGCCTCGACCGCTGGTCCCGTTGTCCTGGCGCCGGCCCGTTTTTGAGGCGTTGCATGGCCTTTCTCACCCCGGCAGGAAGCCGTCTGTGAAATTGGTTTCCCAGAGGTTTGTATGGCAGGGGCTGAGAAAGGACGTTAGCGCTTGGGTCAGCTCTTGCATTAACTGTCAACGATCCAAAGTGCACCGCCATATTAAGGCCCCCCTGGGAGAGTTTTACTGTTCCCGAAAGGAGGTTCGACCACGTCAACGTCGACCTGGTGGGACCGCTTCCCTCCTCTCACGGGTTCAACCTATCTCTTCACCATTGGTCGACAGGACGACCCGCTGGCCTGAAGCTGTTCCCCTCTCCTCGACGTCGGCTTCTGACGTGGCACGCGCGTTCATCGGCACTTGGGTCGCGCGCTTTGGGACTCCTTCAGACCTCTCCTCGGACCGGGGCTCGCAGTTCACCTCGGAACTCTGGAACGCGGTGGCTGAGGGGTTGGGGGTCAAGCTGCACCGCACTAGCCGCCTATCATCCCCAGGCGAACGGCTTGTGCGAACGTTTCCACCGTTCCATGAAGGCAGCCCTACGGGCCAGCTTGAAGGACGGCGACTGGGTGGATAGGCTGCCATGGGTGATGCTCGGACTCAGGTGCGCCCCTAAGGAGGACCTGTGGTCCTCTTCGGCGGAGCTGGTCTACGGGCAGGCCCTACGAGTGCCAGGCGATTTTATTCCCGACGCCTCGGTCCCCTGGTCGGCGGCCAAACAACGTTCCTCCCTGCTGGAAACCGCTAAGGTTTTCGCGCTTTCGCGGCCGGTTCCCACGTCGCAACACGGCACTCCCACTTTCCGCATGCCCCCGATCTGCGCACGGTGGACTATGTTTTCATTCGCCACGACGCCCACCGTGGTCCCCTACGCCTCCCTACGGATGGCCCGTTCAAGGTTTTGGAGCCATGGAGACAAAGTGCCTGGTGGTAGACGTCGGGGGTAGGCCTGAGACCCGTTTCCTGGGATAGGGTTAAGCCGGCTAACGTGGACATTTCCAGGCCGGTGGAAGTGGCGCAACCCCCACGCCGGGGACGTCCGGCCCGCGCCGCGCCCCGCGCTGGCCGTTGAGACTCCCAGCGACCTTGTTGAACCCCGGGACCTCCGGGGTGGCGGACCGGCGCCGACGTGCCGGCTGCTTCCTCTTCCTTCAGCCCCTGTCATCCGCTCGAGACGAGGTCGGGTCGTCGTCGCCCCTTTCCGTCACGAGAACTTTGACTATGGGTGAATTCTGGGGGGGCTTCTGTGGTGGTTATCATAATTCACCCACGGAACTATGGGTGGGGGGGAGTGTTTATTCCCGGACCCGTTTAGCGGACGGAACGTCCGTCCAGTTTAGTCCGGTTTTGTTCTGACGAATGCACGTGGTTTTGCAGAGTGTTCATTAAAACTTTGTGCTGGATACTCCGCCTCCGACTCCCGTCTCTCGGCACTACAGTAGGCTATTTAATAATAGGCTATCAAACGGACGGAGACATGCTTTCCATGATGCTTTGTGTGTGTGTGTGTGTGTGTGTGTGTGCGGGTGCGTGTGCGTGTGCGTGTGCGCGTGTGTGTGCGTGTAACTATCCGATTCGTAGATCGTAGTAAGAAATCAAATAAAACAAATAAAAGTTCATTGGATCAATTGAAGAAAGAGCATGAGCTCTTGTGGACGGAGAGAGAAAGCGGCACAAACAAAAACAATGTGCGCGCATTAACCAGTTATTATGTCCCTTGGCTTTAGTGAAAACAACGTCACACAAATACTCTGTTTTCCAATACAACAATCCAATACCCCACCGCACCACTACTTCCAACGTCCCTGCACATAGCCAAGAACAAGATAATAGATGGGTAGGTACAATAAACATCAAGACATACCATTCTAAAAAGAACAGATGAAGCAGCTACCCTTGTTTCCTTCGCGGTTTGCCTACAGAGCAGCCCACCTGCATTTAATACATCCGTGAATTGTTACAATTCCTCAGAATCAAAGGCGAAAGTAGAAACGGGTGGCCAAAAGCTGTCGTATTGTTAGTTATCACAGACAATTTTAAGTAGAAACGGGTGGCCAAAAGCTGTCACATTGTTAGTTATCGCAGACAATTTCAATATAACACTATAACAATCAATGTTCTGTACGGAGCTCCTTCAGGGACGTTAGGGAGAACGCTGCCGGACAGAACCTTAGTTTGGAAGTCGTGCTCAGTGACACGACAAATACTTCCAATTGAGATACATGAGCTTGAAAATTGTGCTTCTGGACACGAAAATTTTGAAAATACGTGTCGCTGATCACGAAAAATAGATTAAATAACGTGACAGTGTCACGAATTTTCGTGAGACCGGGTTGCACACACACACACACACACACACACACACACACACACACACACACACACACACACACACACACACACACACACACACACACACACACACATATACGTACCATCTTCAACTTCCAAACAGGTAAAACAAAGCAAAAGAGATCTTCATCCAAACAGGGAGGGAGGGAGTGAGGGAGGGGAGGTTGGCGATTTAGCAAATCAAACACACCCAGAAAGAAACCATCAGAAGTAGGTGAGGAGCTCATGGACGGCCCCTCAGTGACAGAATGGGAACAGAGCCCGGCACTGGTCTCCCAGACACAGAGCATTCCTCCACAGCCTGCTCACTGCAGGTCACTAATTGGTATTTTCCATTTCATACATGTCTGGCAGACGGTCCCTACAGCGGGCATCAGACATCAGGTCAGGGTGTCTGGGTTGTCCTCGCTTTGATCATCATTTAGTCCAATCGGGAGATTGGACCTTTTGTGAAGAATGCTTGCGGAAGGACAGATTAACAGTGACACCTTTGCTGGACGAGTTCTTTATGAAATAAATCTTTGTTAAAGGTGACATATTTTGATGTTTTTCCAACAAGTAAACATAGTATATGAGTTCCAGGAAACATGTTTTTGAAGCTGGAAAGAAAATCTTGCCTATTCCACTCTGTTTCAGTCCCTTCAGAATGCGCTGTTTCTGGTGACTGTAGCTTTAATGCAAATGAGCTGCTGCCCATTGACCAATGAGCTGTCAGAGTGAACCACAGCATGGAGGAGAAGTGATTGTTGCCATTTGCGGCCCTCGGAGCTCAATATCTATATAATATATAGGCCTAATATATAATATTATTATATAATACTAATAATAATAATATTGACTATTATATATTATATAATATATAGGTATCTATATAATATAATATTAAAAATCACGGTCAAAAGCTATGTGCGCCTCAGGATGATATTATGAATCACAAAGACTGCGTCTGAAGGCTCTGGTACTTCCACAGCAAGTGAAGACTCGTAATGGGGGTTATCGCGGCCATGGTTGATAAGAATTGGGGGAATGGCTTGACTCTCTGAAGTTCAGATTGGACCGTGGCATGGAGGAGAAAGGGATTGTACTCCCGGAGGTGAGCTGCCGGCCTGCCGCCGGACTCCCTACCAGGGAGTCACATGGCAAACTGACATGCAAAATTAGACTACTATTTTTTTATGGAATTTCCCTGCTTCTGAAATGCGCAAACATAGCCCGCTGGTCCACACAATCCTATTTATGCTCTGATGGGAGGGGGATAGGGATGGGGAAAATCATGTACAGACTTATTTCAAAGTTTGTATGCGTTTTGGCGGACCAGAGAACCAAATCAACACCCTAAGTCCCAGAAAAAGTGTTGTTTTCGTAATATGTACCCTTTAAGGGATACCTGTGGTGGCCAACATCTTGGAAAGTAGACATCGGTGCAGGTTGGAGTGTAGGGAACGTAAAACAATAACACAGACCAAAATAACGTAGACAGTAGATTGACAAGACAGACTCTGTCAAGTTTTGACATCGGAAGGTGGCCAGAGAGAGAGACACGAGTAAAATGAAACGAGAGAAACTAGTGATAACTCAGACCGTGTCCTTTTAAGCAGAGCCTGGTCATTCTGGAGTGGATTGGCACGCATTCAATCTGTACGCTTGCAGATCTGATATGATAGGACGGTATATATTTGGGGTGATTATCCGTCAAAGCTAAGCTCCTCTCCACAAATTACTGTCATAAGTCACCTTTTAGGTGCATTATATTTGGAAGCAAAATCACAATTGAGTAGGTTGTTGAATAGGTGAATAAGATTACGAAATATGCAAAAAATATGGAAAGAAAGTGTCAAAGACATGGTAATGGGTGCAGCTAGCTCCAGTGAAGCACCGGGGCCCAGACAACCCCTGGCATACCATTAAACTAAAAACAAAAGTCACATCGAACACGGAGAGACGGCGACAGCATTGCAGCTGTCACATGAGGAGTCATCATGCGTGAAACTTCCTGTCGGAATTCTTCCTGGCGCTTGTGTCTGGTTGTCTGTCTGTCTGTTTATCTGTCTGTTTAGTCTGTTTGTGTGTGTGTGTTTGTATGTGTGTGTGTGTGTGTGTGTGTGTGTGTGTGTGTGTGTGTGTGTGTGTGTGTGTGTGTGTGTGTGTGTGTGTGTGTGTGTGTGTGTGTGTGTGTGTGTGTGTGTGTTATTGTATGTCTGTGTTGAAGTGCCTGTGTGTCTGTGCCTTTAACCTTTAATTGGCCTAGAGACCTTCTATATTACGCCTGCTTTACTGAAACATTTTGGTCGCCTGTCTGTCTTTTACCTCGTCGTGTTTTCTTTCAGTCAGGTTGTCCCCCCGTCTGTCTCTAAATGACCTGACATCCACCGACGCGCTGAGAGAAAAGTGGAAGCCTCCCACCAATCGGTACAGGCCTTGCACACCGCAGGAGATAAATGAGGAATTGATTGGCTCAATCCCACGAGGCCTGATGGTTTTGAAAAGCCATTTAATTAGCTCAGGGAATTCAACTGGCAGCTATGCACTGCCTTTATTGGAATGGTGTCTTCTATGAATGTGTCACCAGGAGTCAATTACCCCCCCCCCCCCCCCCCCCCTCCCAGCAGAATCTCACACACACACCCTCCCTACACCATTGCTAGAAAAATACAGAGCAGGTGCTTTACACCTGCATCAAGTGTGTGGAGGGGGGGGGGGGCAGGTCTGGCTGCTGGCATCAGTAGCAAAGATAAGTTAGCAGGCAAATGTCCATGAGTGAGCAGAATAGCTCTGTACAGAGAGAGAGAGAGACAAGAGAGGACAAGAAGGTTAGGGAAGGAAAGAGAGAGACAGAGACAGAGACAAGAGGGTTAGGGAAGGAGAGAGAGAGAGAGAGAGAGAGAGAGAGAGAGAGAGAGAGAGAGAGAGAGAGAGAGAGAGAGAGAGAGAGAGAGAGAGAGAGAGAGAGAGAGAGAGGTTAGAGGAAGGAGAGAGAGAGAGAGAGAGAGAGAGAGAGAGAGAGAGAGAGAGAGAGAGAGAGAGAGAGAGAGAGAGAGAGAGAGAGAGAGAGAGGGGGGGGGACAAGAGAGGCAAAAAGGTTAGGGAAGGAGAGAGAGAGAGAGAGGGACAAGAGAGGCAAAAAGGTAAGGTAAGGGAAGGAGAGAGAGAGAGAGAGAGAGAGAGAGAGAGAGAGAGAGAGAGAGAGAGAGAGAGAGAGAGAGAGAGAGAGGGGGGGGGGGGACAAGAGAGGCAAAAAGGTTAGGGAAGGAGAGAGAGAGAGAGAGAGAGAGAGAGAGAGAGAGAGAGAGAGAGAGAGAGAGAGAGAGAGAGAGAGAGAGAGAGAGGGGGGGAGACAAGAGAGAGAGAGAGAGGTTAGGGAGAGAGAGAGAGAGAGAGAGAGAGAGAGAGAGAGAGAGAGAGAGAGAGAGAGAGAGAGAGAGAGAGAGAGAGAGAGAGAGAGAGCGAGAGCAAGAGAGAGAGAGAGAGAGCGCAAGAACAAGAGAGAGAGAGCAAGAGGGAGGATAAGGGAAGGGGACAGAGAGATGAAGGTTCAGATAGAGGGTAATAATAGAGGAAAAGATGAGAGAAACAGACACTCAGAAATGGAGAGTGACGATAGAGAATAGGTGGAAGAGGTCAGGAATGAGAATAACAAAGCTAGAGGTTTGATAATGAAAGAGAGAGAATAAGAGTAACATTTAACAATGAGCCCAACGGAGGGAGAGAAAGACAAGGATTACCAGAGGGATGAAAAGGACAAATGGAGAGAGAGATAGTTGGTACTCAAGAAAACATCCTAGAGACTAAACGAGCAGAGGATTTGGACGGAGAGAGAAGGGATTTTGAAGTCTTTGAGTCTTCAACGTTTTTCTCTAACGGCCACCCAAAGTGTCTCCCTCAAAAGCGAGACGGAGGAGGGGGAGTGATAGGAGATAAAAATGTAAAGATGGAGTTACATCCAGATAATGACAAGGAGAACATCTCGGATCAGGAGCAGTTGTGGAATGGGGACTGGGGGGAATTGAAAAGAGCACTGACACATGAGCAAAGCACAGTGGGAACAGGGAATGCACAATACAGAGGAGTGGTGAGGAATGTCCTTTGTACAAAAGAATATATATATAGACGAAAAAGAGATTTTAGTTAGTGTGATGGTTCAGGAACAGAGGTGTTTATCTCTAATAAACTGAATGAAAGAACACAAAGAGACAGACGCATGTGGTCTCAAAGAGATTGTTGTTTATCTGAGCTGGCTGGGGGCTTTCAGGCTTTGAGTGATCTGTATTCCTGGAAGAATCGCTTTGGGATTTGTTCTTGCAAACTTTGACCATGTGTGAGAAGTGGTGTGTTTATTTTATTTGACATCGTTTGTGTGCGTGTGTGTATGTGTGTTCATGGGTCAGCATGTTTGTGCGTGTCTGTGTGTCTGTGCGTGTGTCTGTATGCGTTTGTGCGTGAATATGTGTGCATGTGTGTGTTTGTAAATGTGTGTTGTGTGTGTCTGTATTTGTGTGAGTCTCTACGTATGTGTGCATGTGTGTGTGTGTGTGTGTGTGTCTGTGAGTATGTGTGAATGTGCATCGTATGTGTCTGTATTTATTTGTGTCCGTGCGTCTCTGTGCTGGTCAACATGAGCTTTTGTCTCTGTGCGTGTGTGTTTGTGTCTCTTTGAGTGTGTGTGTGTGTGTGTGTGTGTGTGTGTGTGTGTGTGTGTGTGTGTGTGTGTGTGTGTGTGTGTGTGTGTGTGTGTGTGTGTGTGTGTGTGTGTGTGTGTGTGTATGTGAGTGTGTGAGAGTGTTCCCCTGAAGAGACAGTTTAACCTTTCCTTAAGTCTCTTCTGAGAACTATTTCCGTCCGACTGCCGGTCATCTTGGAAGTGAGTGTGAAAAGCTGCACATCAGTTACCCCACACCCCACTTCACGCGCAATAAAGTCCAAGAAAATGGCCCTATCCTCCCCAACATCACCCCCTCCTAAGCACCCATCTCCTCGCCGCCCCTTCCGGCCAACATCCCTCATCCAATCACAGCAGGGCTCCAACAGACCACACAACAACCGATCCTCAACCAACTTTAAATGCTGCAAAAATAAATAAAAGCAATCAACATTGTTTCCAAACAAGCGGGTTGGGAAACAACGGGTTATTTAGCGAGGTTGGGGGAGATAATCCCACTCGAGCGAGGGAAGAGGGACATGGTACATCGCTGTGCACAGTAATTGCTCCAATGGTCATTGTTATGGAAATATGGCAGAGGATTTATAGGTTTATATAGCTGTAATATAATTAACGCTGGAGTTAATCTTTTAAGTGAAGGCTATTGTTAAAGACAAGAAAAAAAAATGATAAGGCTCTTCCATGCCATCAGTTTTTCTGTTTCTGACGGGATGCTCAGTTATTTTTACCCTTTACTTACCTGAGACATTATTTTGAAATGAGATATTGTTTATTGTGAAAGTGTACCTGTAAATGGTACCATTAATCGCTTACCCCCTGGAGACCTCTATGTTGGCAGTGTTGGGGAGTAACGGGAATACATGTACCGGCGTTACGTATTCAGAATACAAATTATAATTCCATTTATCAATGGATTACATGACAATACTTCTCTGTTTCACGAGTTTAATCACGGGTGCTTTCACACAAAAAGCATTAAGTACGCACTAAACGAGTTTGGTCCCATGGTTCGGTACATTTCTTGGTGTCAATGCAACCACCCCACTTTGATGCGCACCAAATCAGCCGGCCGAGACCTCCTTGAGGTGGTCTCTGTACGCTTTCAAACAAACCCTGGTGTGGTTCGCTTCAGATGTCAAAGCGAACGCAACTCGTCAGATCCAGTTCTGAAAAGCATACGCCTCTATGGACGTAACAGGCACTCGCCCAGCTGTGTGCATTATGGGTTCTATTTCATCCTTACCGACCGCCAGAGGCGGTGCTTCGAGCACTGAATGATCCATCTCGCGCATGCACAGGTCGAGTGTTAATACCAACAAAGTCATCTGTGTCCCTGATGAGCTCCGAACAGCCTATATCTTCCGGTGACAGAGGATCTGTTCATTTTCATCGTCTCGCTTCGGAGGTATCACCTGTTATTCCTGCCGGCGGATTTGTCGGCAAAGCCTGTGCTTTCACTGCCTCTCCCGGCATTTATACTGCACTTATTATCTCATTTCGTTCTGACCGCTTACCCTCAACTGGTGAAGGCAGTGCTCTCGCTCCCGCTCCCAGCAGAGGTGTGACTTGTAGTTGGTAGCAGTGTTCCCGCTGAGGCTAACTTATCTGTTATTTTCATACATTCGTTGGTGAAGGTTGTGTTTTTTTCTGTGTGATTTTGTTGTCAACATGGTTGTCGACCCCTCATGCTCGGCCTGTATGGCTTCCCTGCAGCGTGAGGATGGCCATGATTTGTGTCCCTCATGCCTTGGCCTCAGGTGGGTCTTTCAGATGATCCCTGCATGAACTGCAGCTTTATGCCTCGGGCAGTGGGAGTTCTAGACCGGCTGAGGTGGGACAACGGTTGGGCCTCGTTTCGTCACCCAAACGGGTGCCCCCAGCCCAGCGACATAATCCAGCTCAGGATGGTCTCTCTAAACGTCGGGCTGCAGAGACCGCAGGTCCCACTTCCAGGAAGAAGCTTAGGGAGTATGGGGTTTCCTCCAAGGTGGGCCAAATAACAGCAGAGCTCGATAACATGAAGTCACTCTTCCTGGCCTGTCAAGCTGGGACTAGTGCAGGGGAGCCAAGTGCTCTTGCTCCTTCGGCAGCCGCCTTGGAACCGGAGGAAGATGTGCTTTCTGTGGGAGCGTCAGCTGGCGAGTTTGCTGAGTATGAGCCGGATGAGGTCCCACCGGATGTAGCCTCACATGCCTCCACAGCGTGCTCCCTTCCTTTGACACGCACCTCTACTGGTGCTTCTGAGGACAACTCAATGGGAGCCATCATTCATCATTCTGGCCCGTCTGCAGCTAGACGTGTTGCAAGCACAGCCAGCTCCGGCCAACGCTTTCTTCAGGCGTGGCCCAGTGCCCACCAGCCGTGCCTCCATCGGAGGAGTATCTAAGGAGTTGCAAGCATGCTTGAGTTATTCTAGAGCCCTCTTTCATGCAACATCCAATGATTGGACCCTCGCAGCCATGCAGGATGCATCCAAGTTTGGCTTGGACCGCATGCCAGTAGTTGAGAAGACTATAGCTGCTCTAATTGTCTCACCTGATGAGGCTCTACGGCCACACTGCACACGTTACTCATGTTAAAAAATAATGCGCCTGACTTGACGCTTGATCATTGTGTGTCACAAAAATGGTTTAACGCGCTTACGCAGCCACCATCGCTGCGCTGGATTTAGGATTCCAAGGTAGGAAACCCAAATGCTCCGTGTTTGGGTGCATGATAGAGTTTAGATCGGGTTAGATTAAATAATCTCAGATATAAATAACAATAATCAGGTTAAATAACTTCACATGGTGTGTCTGGTGTGTTTCCAGCATTCGTAGTGTTGATCAGCAGAGAAATAGTCCGCCAAAGACGTTGAGGTTAATTAGCAAACAAAGACGCTGCCCATGCAAGTGAATGAAGCGTTCCCTCTTCATCATAACTATCAAACCAAACATCCTTCACATTCACAGAGCGAACATTATGAAAGTAAAATGCACATTTCTCGCTAAAAATGTTTACATAAACGCTTTTAATGGCGTAACTATGTTACTATTTCCAACCAGAATAAAGAGTAAGATGTCCGCCATGTGCTTCTGTGCAATTGTCTCTGCCAGTGACGTCGGGTCAAGCTCCACGCTGATTGGCTATCGCGGCTAAGCGTCATGCGTAGGCACGTCAAAAGTTACATTTTTTGAACTTTGCGTGTTGGTGCGTTGGGCGCGTTGGTGCGTTTACGTACGTCATTACGTGCGTATTCCGCGTCTAACGCCCCTAACGTGCCGCTTTAACGCGTGTAACGCGTCTACACGCCTATACCAATTGGTTCCCTATGCAAAAATGCAGTGTGGCCTTAGCTTAAGACCGGATGCGAAGTGTCCTCATCCCCACTGTCGGGTTACGGATGACCTGCTCTCCAAATCCTATGACGCAGCAGCACGCATGGGACGCATAGGCAATTCTATGTCCCACCTGATGCTCGCTCTATCAGTATCCCTGCAAGATGCAGTGGATGCTCCGGCCTATGATTTCAGCGACGCTTCTCTGCAGGCATTCGCGCTAATGTCCAGAGAGTTGGGGCGGTTGATGTCCACTCTCCTCCAGGCTCGCCTCCAGGTTTGGTTGGCACAGTCTCCTCTCAGCTCTAGAGGCGCAGCTCTAGAGGCGCTTGAGCGAACAGCCCAAGCCAGAAAGGAAGTGGTCAGCCCGTGCCATCCGGGGTCAGGTGCCACTCTACCAGGGCTGTCTCAACATCACAGGCGAGCGCGTTCACGAGGATTTGTGGCGCGACAAATTCGCTCTGGTTGAAATATTTCAACTTTGACGCGAATTACGCGTGATGGCAGCCAATCAGCGTTCAACAGCATGACCACTGAGTGACATGTAACAGCCAATCAGCATTCAACCGTCAAACTCAGTACAGTGCAGTCCGGGGTGAACTGCAGCATGGAGGAGAAAGTGATTGTTGCTGTTTGCGACTCCCGGAGCTCTATATATAATAGTATATAATATAATATAATTGTATATAATTGTAGATATAATTTCACGGCCAAAAGCTCTGTGCGCCTCCGGATGGCCGTAGCGCGGGGAAGCCATGAAGCCATGACCTACGCTACTCTGCCTCTTATTGGCTAATACTCGCTGCCTTTACTGATTGTAAACTGATTTACTTTTGATTGTTGAATTATTTGAACGATGATGTTCAATCATCATATGATATTTATATATATATTGATATTATATATACCTAACGAGATGATTGATGTGGAAGAGAATGATGTGCTTTTTTTAATCTAAGGTGAAATGTGAACAAGGATGCATTGTCAAATTCAGATCTGAAGCATTTTATTGAAATAGATGTTCGAAAAATTACTGAAACACCATGTTTGCCTCATCTATATTTGACATTCATAAAGGCTGCCTGTGTGACCAGTAATACCTACAAACTGCTCCTGATCAAGTCATGTTAATTTTATAATAGTGGCACACTCTGGCCCATGCTATGTGTTGCAAATCAGCTGTTGAAAGACACAGTTTACAAAATAAATTACTGACTTGCCAAGTAAGAGAAAAGGTGTCATTCCAGGAATACTACAACTGACAGATTTTTGGGTAAACTAAATAAAGTAGTCTCACATGTCACTGTTTCTAAAACAGGACGTTTTTCTGGGCTGCCTTAAAAAAGGGCAAACATTTAGAGTATACCTACTTCTCCAGGGACCACTACACCACTGCTTATAGGGTCTCTCTCTCTCGCGCTCTCTCTCTCTCTCTCTCTCTCTCTCTCTCTCTCTCTCTCTCTCTCTCTCTCTCTCTCTCTCTCTCTCTCTCTCTCTCTCTCTCTCTCTCTCTCTCTCTCTCTCTCTCTCTATATATATACGTAGTAGAAAATACTGTACAGAAACAGAATAATACATGTTTTTCTATTTTACTTTTAATTGTTGAGTAAATAAAGACTTTTTTTTTTTTTCTGTTGGTCATATCTATTGCATAAACATACCCTTACAGTCTTTGTTTCTCTACAGCAAATTATAAAATAGAGTACACTTTCAGGGAGACTTTGGCCTAATACATTCAGCCAGTTGGAACAGAAGAACACACCAGAATGTGTCTGTTTAGTAAGAAGGATTTGATGCCGCATTCCTACACTTACTTGAAAGTAATCCAAGTATTCAGAATACAACACTCTGTAATGCTCTGATTTCAGACTTCACCGCAGTAGCATTTCAGTACAACAAACGATGTGGTTTGAGGTTTAGGATTTAGTTCAAGAGTTTGATTGGTTTTAGGGTTTGGTTTAAGAGTGAGGTAAGGATGGTTAAATGGTTTGGTTTTAGAGTTTAGTTTAAGTTATAGGGCTTTGGTTTTAGTCTTATGTTTGGTTATATGGTTTGATTTTGATTCAGTCCAAGGACGGCCCCTTACAATTCAGGGGAAGGTAAAGTCCACACAGTGTTTGCCATGGTCAACGCCATGGAAAAACCAGGAGGCATGCCGAGACTTTCTGATTTCACATGGCGTTTCTTAAAGTCTAATGCAAAGTGCACTCACTACTTCAAGTGAAATGCTGTAAATCTTTCACTTAAATGTATAGCTTACATTTCACCCTCTGGTTCAGCTGCTTTCACTTTCAGCGACATACCTACACACACACAATGTGTTTATACCCCAAGAAAATATTAATAAGTAGGTATAATAAATATACCTATATTAATAAATAAATAAAATAATCCCAACTGGCAAATAATAACAAATAAACGGTCAAAATTGTGAATGTTGTCCTGAGTATTAAATGATTTTAGAATTTGCTTATATATTTATTTTAGGCCTTTATTAAATGTGCAAAACATAGCAGGATGGCACATTTCTGTTATTCTTCAGAGATGAAAGGAATTTGTAAAATGTATGAAAGTAATGTTGTATGATACATCCATCCCTGCTGCAATACAATACATTTCTAAGCGTTCACCGTATCATCTGAATAAAGGGCCCAACACAACACTCTGATGTTCCCGTCAATATCATTATTTTGGTGCTCGTTGTAAAAGTAAACTCCTACCCCCTTCACTTCACGACGAGCCCCACATCACAGAATGGCAACCATCAGTTCTGCTTTTAACCTTTGACACTTTGACGATTGCCAGTTTTCAACTTGATGCACAGTGAAATGTATATAGAACTCAAATAACTGCTTGCAAATGCCAGGTACCTCCATCCAAAAGATAAAAGCTATGAATAGAGGAATAGACTGGCACTGAAGCATACAGAGGAACCCCCGCAAAGATACCCCTTGATGTTGTTTGTTGTGCTGCTTTTTTCAGCGTCCCTTAAAATCTCCTCAATCGATGTCACGTGATCACTCTCCTCACGTACCTGCTTGATGGCGCGGAACAGCTGGCCGTAGCAGTACACGATGACCATGAAGGGAAGTACCAGGCAGGCCACAAACAGGCACACAATGTAGGAGATGTTGTTGGTGGTCTTGGCCGTCCAGTCCACCGAGCAGGTGGTCCCGGGCCCCTCGGGGCCATACCGGCTCCAACCGAAGAGCGGGGGGAGGGTCCAGAGCAGGGAGTAGGCCCAGGACAGGCTGATGCCCAGGGATACCTTGCGGTAGTTGGAGCCGTCGGCCTCAGTGGGGCCCATCATGGTGCTGTAGCGCTCGTAGGAGAGCACGGCCAGAGAGATCAGAGACACAATACCTGAGGAGAGAGAAGGAGCAGAGGGTGGAGAGGTGAGGTCACAGACACGATGCCGGAGGAGAGGGGGCAGAGGAAAGGAAGGAGAGGGAGGAGAGGGAGGTAAGGTCACAGACACGATGCCTGAGGAGCACATTTCTTATGTGGTTGTCATTGAAATGACATTGTGTTAATTTCTCCCTCACGTCTTTCTCTCTCTCTCTCTCTCTCTCTCTCTCTCTCTCTCTCTCTCTCTCTCTCTCTCTCTCTCTCTCTCTCTCTCTCTCTCTCTCTCTCTCTCTCTCTCTCTCTCTCTCTCTCAGATGGGGAGATATAAATTCATTATATATTATAAAACCACCATACCCCAGTATCCCTACCCCACATACAGCCGGATTGAGTTTTGTGGTTTATAGCTTCCACATCTTCTTTTCTCAATAACTGCAGATGGGAAAAAGGAAATCAAAATAAGTGATCTGGTAGGTGGTTTGTAATGAGCCTCACCAAACATTATGAGTTATGAGTTACAGACCCACTCAACGTGGATGACAGGCGCCTCTGAAATGCAATAAGAAATGAAACGGCGGAAGCTTCTGAGGAGTTTCAAAGAGGTTTGTCTGTTTTTCCTCTCCTCAACCACATTAACTTTTCCCTTTTGTTCACTTCTTACTCACCACTCCCTAAAATTCACCCTTATTCTCTCTCTCTCTCTAAGGGTCTCTCCCTCCCTCTTTGTCATTTCATGATCACTCTCTTTCTATTTCCCCCTTCATCTATTTGCTTTTGTGTCCTTGTCTCTCATTCTGTCATCCTAGCCATTAAGGAGCAGGTATTTACATTAACACTTGACTAAAATTTGTCATAAGAAGGTGAAACAATACTGTATATCGCTGTCGGTACAGTATAGAACCAAGTGCAAAGCACTAACCGTCCCTGTTAACCCATTCCCTGTACACAACAAAGATAGCTAGGTTTAGATGCTACCCAGGTACTTTAACTAAGTGTGACATAGAATAAGTGTGTACATTGAGTGCCAGGACAAACAACATTAATTAAGTAGGAGGGGTATCTTAACCACAACACTCGCCTGCCCTAACCCTATCCCACAGCCTACTACGTCCAACTGCTGCATATTCAAATCAAACCTGGCTTCATATTAAAAACAAGGGGTTGTCATCTAGTTGTAAACGCCCAACTTGTTTTTGTCTCAAGGCAAGAGGCACCTACCGACACACCATCGATGTCCGCCTACAGCGTGGGAGAATCAGAGATTCCCCCTTCGTCAAGGAGCTGGCTTTCTTGGTTCATTGGAGCTGGAGGGACCACGCACAGAGAATAGACCTCTTTAGAATAATTTGCATACTCAGAACGTTTTATTATTTTTTATTCAAGCCAATCAAATGCAAGAATGATTAGACTAAATATTAGTGTAGTCTACAAATGCCATTAACTATTTACAAGTACAAAAAAGCTGACATATTCTTTAAATAGCTGACAATCTTATCCCGACGAAAACCTCGTAAGGAAAGACCCTCTGCTGCTTTCTCGTAGGTCACACCATCTTTCAAAGTCCTCGTTAAATGCAAATTTATCACCTTCTCTCCCATGATGGACACTAGCTCACAGATTTTCACCTTCTCTCCAGTTAGAACTACTCATGTTAATGTCGCTGTTGTAGAGACAAACCACCAACACCTCTTCCCAAGTCCCGCCCCTGGAACCGCAAAGCCGTCTAATTGCATTTACATGAAAATGAAACCCCCAATATGTGTAAGGAACGAGAGGGTAAATTGGGGTGCGAAATCAAGCTGTCTGTCTGTCTGTCTGTCTGTCTGTCTGTCTGTCTGTCTGTCTGTCTGTCTGTCTGTCTGTCTGTGTACGCTCACCCTTGCGTGTGCCCTGGTGATGGTAAACCACCGTGAGCACTGCTCCACTGTGTGGAAGTCAGCATGTCTCTCTGTGTGCGGTACCACCAGTTGTCTCCAGGGAGCCGGCCTCTGTGTACCTCTAGACCTGGGCCTCACACTTTGTGTCTGTTGCTACCAGTGGAGGCTACTCCAGTGAGGAGAGGGAAGAAGATCCTCCTTAGCATTGTTAAAAAAAAAGAATGTAGGTTGCCCAGACTACTGTAATGAATGAATGCCCTTAAATATGAGTACTTTGATGCCTTTGTATATGTAATGTTCGTTTCCCTGGTTAAAGGGACATTAGCACCCCCTATCGCCTATTGAAAATTACTGCTGTAGGACGTTCCCCCCTCAGCCTCCATTGACTCCCATTCACGGCAGTGTTGGCTGCCGGTGAATAACATGGGGTTCAATGGGAGACAGGAGGAGATGCCTCCTCTGATAGGGTGTGACTAGCTAAGGGATCTGAATCGCGCCAACTACTATTCACGAATAGGCTGGAGCCCCGGCTGCACTATAAACCAATAAGAAGGAATCCTGGCTGCGCTATGACCAACAAGAACCAAATGTTTCCACCGGGCGGTGCGCTACTATTCGTTGAGGTACAGTGTGGCCCTGTTCCCTTATATTGTCGTTTCAACCGAGTGTTGAGGTTCAGTGCGGCTCGGTTCGCTTATATTGGCGACTGCGAAAAGGCAGGGAAGGTCCCGAAATAAACATGCTGAGCCTACCTATTTTACGACATTCCCCGTTGGGTTACCAAGCCGTCTGAAAGGGTGCGAAAATGTGGCGCTACACACGCAGTTATTCAAAATTCACTTTAAAAATGTCCCGTTTGGTATGACCAGGGCCTCGTTTCCCGATAACAATGGATCTTCGCTCATACGATCATTCCCATGATGGATCTTGCGAACCATCGTGAATTTCTTTGGAGCGTTTCACGGAACTCCTCTTAACATGAACGTGCGTTCACTACACTCACGACGTTTGTAGGATTGTAACTGTGCTGAAATGGGCTCCGTACTAAGGGAGAGGCAGGAATGTAGCAGGAAAATGGGGTTAAAAAGCATTAAAATATCTTCCCATCAAGGCCAACAGCAGAGTAGCCTACGAAAATAATTGACTGCAATAATTTGAATGCTAAAGATATTAAAATGCAATTGATTGGTCGCAGCTTGGCACGCCTGGCGATTTCACCTTCTTATCCCAAGTTTCCTGTCTAAAACCGAGGGGGTCAACCCGGGGCCTGCCCGTAATTCCGACACCTCATTGTTCCGACGTCTCAATGGTCAGAAATATTTCCCATTATATCGACACGCCACTATGGCCCCAGTGGAAATCAACCCCCTACCCCTCGAACCCATAGGCAGCATATTGTTTTATTAGTCTTCACCCACACAACAAGGCAATACCGTACCCCTGTTTCCCACTGTATCTATATGTGTGTGTGTTTACATCTAAAGCCTTCAATACAAGTGAAAATGCTATTGAGAGGATGCAGGGATCCTATGTTCATAATGGACGACTGCATAGCTGTAACACTAGGGGATCACATTAATTCTCACAAATCAAATTTTGGACAAAAAAGTCCAAAAGTTAGATGTCTGTTGATTATGTGGCCATGGCTTTGATCAGTCAGAAAGGAAAGCAAGCAAATGACATTTAGGCAACTGGGACATGTAACCAGACTACCTTCTGTTAGAAGAGTGACCAGCGGTCTCAATTATAACTGTTGCGTACGCACAAAACGGGGCTGAAAGTGGCATACGTGACTTTTCACGCCAAGGTTGTGATCTATAAAAAAATAACTTGACGGGAGAATGTGCGCAGCCCTAAGCAAACTCTGACCCATGCGTACGCATGGTTTGGAGGAAAAGGAGAATTGGCGACACAGACGGTCTGGTGATGAACTGAAGTCAGACAGAAGAATTGTAGAGTGAGAATAAGGATTATGTTTTATCATCGCCTTTCATAAGTTTAATTTCAACCCATATCATGCGTTAAATCTATGTAATCAGAATAATTTAAGTCAACTGCGTTATTTCTCAGTTATAACTCCAGAAACATCTCCTTAGAATCTAAATGAAAATTCAAAAATCTAAATTGTCTATATTTAATCCCATCACTCCATACTGTCCACTGACAGTATGACTGCATGGAATAAAGCATCTGTCCAACATGTGTCAATAACATAATATTTTTATGTGACACTGTAAACACATAATCAAATGTCAATTAAATCCCAAGTGTGGAAATCAAAGCCACATTCTCCTCATCACAATCGTTATATTATTGTCCATTCCTCTTGATGCTCTTCATGACAAATCAGGAATCAAACAGGGGTTATGTTCATGAACATTTTACGTGGGTGATTACAAACTGATTATCCAAGGTGTTCTCGGTCAGTCTTATTACCGTAACCCTATAAATACAGCGGTGAGCCCCGTGCGTAATGCTCCACCATGGCACTGATGGCACTGCTGGAGGACCATGCAAATGGCAGGATTCTGAGGGAAAGGGTCTTCAGGGACCATACCGATTTATTGGTACATAAAAATATGTACCTTTATGTCAGACCACTTCTTTTTAAATTCTGGGACTGTGCGCTCCGTGCCACTGACAGAGTTCACTGCTACAGCAACATGTTGCTACTCACTCTGCTTTTTGTTGTTAGTGATCCCAACCCTGTGACCGCCGAACAAAACTACTTTTCGGGCCTCCACCTCACCCACAAGTGTCTCCACTTCAACCTTCGTGAAATTTCGCTTTTTTCCTTTTCTCAGTTCCTCTGCCATTGTTTACGAAAAGACATAATACTTGCATCTGAGTCTGTTTTATATGCAGATCGCATTCATGAGGTCGTTTGCATTGACCATTTATGGTTAAAAGGGGCGTGTACAGGGCAGAACGTGATGCACTGTGATTTATAAAGCAAAGATTGATTAGAGGTGTGCGTACGCAGGGTTTTTTAAGTCTGAATATTTTTTGGCACACGCAAAACTTGGCTTTTGGGCGTACGTACAAGTAACGATCCCACGCACAGTTTTATAAATGAGACCCCAGGTCCATCTAACAGACTACCTTCTGTTAGAAGAGTGACCAGGTCCTTAACCAGACTACCTTCTGTTAGAAGAGTGACCAGGTCCTTTAACCAGACTACCTTCTGGCTCTAGAAGAGTGACCAGGTCCTTTAACCAGACTACATTCTGGCTCTAGAAGATTGACCAGGTCCTTTAACCAGACTACCTTCTGTTAGAAGAGTGACCAGGTCCTTTAACCAGACTACCTTCTGGCTCTAGAAGATTGACCAGCAAATTTTGGCTTGAGGGACGAGGCCCGGCCGGCGGTCCCTGATGCAAGATTCATCTAAAGTGCTTTTAACGTTATTTTGGGAGAAAATTGCAAATTAGAAATGTTCGTTTATTAATGTATTTTTTAAATTCAATGAAAAAACGCATGAATTGATAAATTCTCATATGAATTCCTATGATTATTATTTTACCTCCATGAGAGTCTAGGCAGCCCATAGAACGCCTTGGTGAAAAGTTGTGAAATTTGGTACACTGCTTCAGGAACGTCCCATTAGCTCATGGAGCAAATTTGAGGTCGCTAGCTCATCAACTCTAGTGCCACCAACAGGTCAAAGTTGGACATGCAGTCATGTTTATAACTTTCAACCCATTCAGCCAATATTCACAAACAAGGTATCATTGAATTCCTTGATCCAAGCCGAGTTCAACTCACCCTATGTCGTCGTTTTTCCGCCATTGGTTTATGTCAAAAACCTTCAAAATACATCTCTTTTCACAAATTTTATCCAATCATCGCAAAAACATATCGGACCGATTTATCAAATTCAAAACCGTTTGGCCGGGACAGCAAATCAAATTCATCCGTGAAGCCGCCAAACAGGAAGTAAGCGAATATCTCAGCAGCCCTTTGACATATCGTAACCAAACTTAGTGACCGTCAACCTCTAGGGGGCGCTGTAATTAACAAAGATGTGTTTTAACTCTTCTCTCTTCACATGAGTATATTTTAAAAAAATTTCCAATGCCTGGCGATACTATCAGACCGTCCCATGTAGCTAATAAAATATTTCCAAAGGCAACATCAGAATTTGGCTGCCATGTTGAAAGTTGTCAAAATCTATAGTACATATCCACAGGACACAAATTATGTCCAGTCATCATGAAACTTGCCATATATGATCTTCAGATCAAGCTGAACAAATGTGCTAAACAGCTTTTTCAGACTCAAAACTGTTTGGCCATGACAGCCAATCAAACTTGACGGCAGAGCTGCCAAACAGGATGTAAGCCTGTTCTCAGCATCTCTTTAACTTATCATAGCCAAACTTGGTATATAGACTCATAACATCATTCTGGGGACATCCAAACAATTTGGTGAGCTTTGACCTCAGGGGGACATCAAACAGGAAGTGAGCTCATTTCTCTGCAAGGCCTTCATGCATCCAAACCAATCTTGGCTTAGTTTTCTGGCCCTATCCTGATGATGCCCAAATAATTGGGCATCATCAACGCCTGGGGGGGGGGGGGTTGTTAGCAGCAAGTCTATTCTGGCCCTTTCAAAGGAACTTCAATGTATTTTCATTATGATAACCATTTGCCAATATCATCATGTAGTTTACCTAACGGATTACGTCTGTTCAGCAAAATTAGTTTATTGAGTCCCATTCTGCTTGAACCTCACATTGCTGCTCGCAGCTATATTTATTATTTATTTTTTATTTGTCTTATTTTTGTAGCTTCAAATACAACCCCTTGGTAAATGTAATTACTAACTGAACATTGAAAATTATTTCTGCTCAATCTAAATGGTTTAACAACTGCTCTCTCCTCCTCGACTGAATGTTTGTATACAGCGCGCAGGCTTGATGCGCTCCACCTTTTTTTGTGGAGTATCAGCGCCTTGAATATGTACTAGGGATGGGCATGATTAATCGACGATCGACTAATCGATCGTTAAGAATTTTGTCGATTACGTAAATTTGTCGTCGATTACACTAATGCAGTGTGCAATTAAACATTTTACCACACGGGGGCAATATTTGAAAAAAACGCCACAGGTCCGCGAGTTCATGTATTTCAAAAGTAATCATGAAGCGGACAAGGCCACGGCGAAGTCTGGTGTGGGACCATTTCGATTTAAAAAAAACGACTTAGTTCACTGCCGACACTGCAAAGCTGTCTTTAAGTACAACACGGCCACGACTCAAATGATGTACCACTTGAACAACGCGCATCCGACCCTGGTTAGTGGCGGTGCATCGTGCTCTCAGTCTCAACCTAGCATCGACTCGATGTTAGCACGGACACGGGGGAGCTGCGATTCACAACGAGCAGAGACAATTACCCAAGGGATCCGCAAGTTCATTGAGATGGATATGCTTCCCTTAAGTATCGTTGAGGGCGAAGGTTTTCGAAAACTGATCAACTTATTGGAACCAGCATATCACATTCCGTCACGACGAACCATCACCAGACTGATAGAAACTCACTACGAACAACGGAAGCAAGAGCTGCTAAAAGAATTGAGCACAACTGAAAGAGTTGCTCTAACCACAGACTGCTGGACCGCGTTAACAGCCGAGAGCTACATCACAATCACATGCCACTACATCAGTGATGACTGGCAAATGAACTCAGCGGTCCTGCTCACAGAAACCCTGCCAGGCCGGCATACAGCTGACAACCTCGCTGATAAAATGAATGCCGCTGTAGAGCAATGGGGACTTAAAGACCGAGTTATTGCATGCATTCATGACAACGCGGCCAATATTGTTGCCGCCAACAGTGCCACCAGAGTGAACTGGATTTCCGTTGCCTGCTTTGCACACACACTCCAGTTGGCCATAAATGACGGATTTGCCATCTATCTAAATCGGGTTACATCAGCGGCTAGTAAACTTGTTAGCCACTTCCATCACAGCACCGCAGCAACCAATGCACTGCAACAGAAACAGGAGCAAATGGGCCTCGCAACTCATCGGCTTATTCAGTCCTGCAAAACACGGTGGAACTCTGTGTGCGAGATGTTTGATCGGCTGGTGGAGCAGCGGTGGGCTGTTGCTGCTGTGCTTTCGGACCGAACCGTGACTAAGCTTCAAGATGCCAGGATCCTGGAGTTGAAGGAGGAGCACTGGCAGATGATGGAGGACACACAGCCTGTGCTGTCAGCACTTAAATGTGCCACCACGGTTATGTCTGCAGAGAAAGACGTCTCCATCTCGAACACTTATCCCATTACCTTCGGCCTCATCAATATCCACCTCATGCGCAGTGAAGAAGACGTGCCCAGACTCAGGGAATTCAAAGCAAAAGTGCGGTCCTCCCTCATCAAGCCAATGAATGTAAGCTAAACTTTTTTTATCTTAGTTTAAATGATTTTACATAATAAAATTAGTTGCCTATTTAGATATATTCTAATTGTTTCCCTCTTCATATATTTACAGGTTCAGTCTGATGAGTTTCTGTCATCCGCCCCCATGATCTCATCAATGCTGGACCCTCGCCACAAGCACCTGGGCTTTCTTAACCCAAGACAAAAAACGGCTGCTAATGCGAAACTGGTTGAACTGGGAGAGGCAGCGGAGGTCGGTAGGGCGGCTATCCCAGAGGCTGGGGGAGACGAGGAGCCTCCGTTGTCTGACACGGACGAGGAGAACGCAAACACTTGAGTCGCGGCCTCTCAGTCCCAGGTCTCTGCTATGGCACTACTTCTTGGGGAGCACTATAGGCCTACCACTCTAGGCGAGGTTGGCATTGAAGCCGAAACAAAGAACTTTCTGAGGGAGCCCCCCCCAGCCCCTGGATTGCACCCCTACAGGCTGGTGGAAAATTAATGAACCACGGTTCCCCCGCATTGCCAAGTTAGCACGGCGGTATTTGTGCATCACGGCAACGTCGGTCCCCTCAGAGCGGGTGTTTTCGGCGGCTGGACTGACGGTCACCAGGCTGCGGTCGCGTCTGACCCCAGAGCATGTCAACATGCTCATCTTCCTTAACAAAAATCTGTAGTTTGGTGATGAAGTTGTGTTCTTGAGTTCTATTGGTTCTATTTTTTTATGTTTCTTTCTCTGCCTCCTAAGTTATAACATGATTGTTTGTTTTATATTATTGTTGTTATTATTTCGGAAGAAACTAGGGTTGTGTTTATTTTTAGTTAGGCCTATGTTTATGAGCACCGGCTTCGAGCTGCAGGCTCCGTTGCTTAGAGCAGAGTAGAGCATAACTATTGAACGGATCTGGTTTAACTGACTTGTTCTAATAATAAATGAGGAAATGAGGAAAACACGCTGTTTTTGTATTTTCATTGCATTTTGAATGTAACATATAAATACTTAGCAATATCACACGAGGGAGTGCGTTGTATCAGCACGGCTGTGATTGTGCCGAAGATAATCACAGCCGCGCTGATATTCACTACAACAGCACGACCTCGAGTATGATATTGCTTTTATACAACAGTTCTACAAGCACCATTAATTAGTTAACATTTGTTTGTTTATTTAATGATTTATTTGGCACCGCCAACACAAATGGATCCGCGACTGGGACTGAACTGTTGCAAAGCAACGCACACACTAGCTAGTGGAACATAAACAGCGGAGTGATACAGTTAAAAGTCCCGGTGCTGTTCTTGGTCGGAACTAAATTTTAACGTAAAATATTAACGATTAATCGACTAATTGATCGTTAATTCTCCCGACGATCGACTAAGACAACTTAATCGAAATTTAAGTAAAATATTAACGATTAATCGACTAATTGATCGTTAATTCTCCCGACGATCGACTAAGACAACTTAATCGAATGCCCATCCTTAATATGTACTACAGCATTTCTACTTGTCCCTGTACCATTCCCACGGTATCCCGGTGTAGCTCCCTCAGGGGGCAAAAAAAATGCATTTTTTTAATCCTTCTTTGAGCGTTCATTAATATTGCGCAGATTTGATTCATAGTATGTGCAGGCGTGTGTGTGTGTGTGTGTGTGTGTGTGTGTGTGTGTGTGTGTGTGTGTGTGTGTGTGTGTGTGTGTGTGTGTGTGTGTGTGTGTGTGTGTGTGTGTGTTTGCAGGCATTCAGCGCTGGGATGCATCAGACCTCAGGTCCCGAGGGGACAGACAGAGGTTAATAACCGACTGTGTGCACCGCCCCCCCTGGGCAGAGGGGGGGCGCCTCGCTCAAGGGCACAGAGATCCCAAAAAATTGGGGGAGCTAGGTTTTGGTTTGTGCATGTTGTGTGTACTAACCATTTTCAATGTTCTCACACATTGAAAGTGTGTGTGTGTGTGTGTGTGTGTGTGTGTGTGTGTGTGTGTGTGTGTGTGTGTGTGTGTGTGTGTGTGTGTGTGTGTGTGTGTGTGTGTGTGTGTGTTTGTACTGTGTATGTGTACTCTGTGTGTGTGTTTATGTCTGTGTGTGTATATGTATCTGTGGGTGTGTCTCATGGCAGCAAATTGTGTTCGATAAGAAGTCCAACCAGTACTTTCTTGACCTTGCAGTCATTTAAAAACAGAGCTCCACTCAAAGTACAAATCCATTTACGAGCAATGATGCAGCTGCGCCTCGGTCATCAAGAGTAGTTACGAGACAGACACACACAGAGCTCTTTGTTAATGCTACCACTAAAGATTCTTCATCGTAACCTGCATCTGCATTCCCTCTCTCTCTCTCCCTCTCTTTCTCCATCGCTCCCCCCATCACTCTCTCCCTCTCTATATGTATCTATACATCTCTCCCTCCCTCACTCTCTCTCTGCCTCTCTCTCTATTTCTCTCCCTCTATCTCTCTCGCTCGATCTCACTTTATATCTATCTTTGCATCTATCACCATCCATCTATCATTTGAATCACTCATTCATAACCAATGAACGGGTTAATTATCCCATTGTGTCTACAAACACACAGTCCACTAACTCTATCTGGATGCCAATAGAGTTGAGCATAGATCTTCTGAGAGGGCTTGAGACCAAGTCCCCCTGCACGCCGGAGGACGTGTTAAATAGAAAGTGATAAAAAACTGAAACTGCAGAGAGAAAGAGAAAGACAGAGATAGAGTGGTAGGTAAAGATACATAGATACATCGATACATCGGTAGATTGATCGATAGAGCATACAAAGGCAAACCAAGGTAAGTGATTAATGACTTAAGAAACAAGAAAATCTTTTTTTTGTTGAGGTAAAAAAATAAAAAGAATCATTGCGGCGGTTATGACATGAACACCACACCAGTGGAGAGACGACTCCGGAAGTTATCAGGACTAAATACTCTTATTATAACTCAGAGTATTTAATCCTAAGTATTTAATCCAACAAACGAAATTCATCGTGCTCCTTTCGGTCGATGAGATGCGGGGATCATGCGACCAGTGAGGAGCTAAAAGCAGCGATCCCTCTGTGGGACCACGGGGATCTCCACACTCACCGGGCAGTAAGACATCGTCCCCGACCTCACCCAGAAAATCCTCTGACATCGCAAAACATTCACTTTCAAACATAACACTATGCACATGCCCATATAAGACAAAATAAGCATCCATAAGTTAAAATCTGTTGAAAATGTTGAGCTATAGGCAACATGAGGAACAATGAGAAATATATTTATAATGACAAACAATCAACACAACTTTCAATGTGCTGTTTTACCCTTGAACGTTTAAACTTTAAAGAGAGAAAACGAACAATAATATCCATCCACAGGCACAACCTGGGAAACCAAGACACAGTCTGCACCTACCGCAACGACCATCTCTCATTCACCGCAAACCACCCCACAACAACCCAGTGCATCACAGTATACAAAACACATCAAATCAACCCAAGTGCATCCCAGTATACAAGCCACCTCACAAGAAGCCAATGCGTCCCAGTATAAACAGATCCTCCCACCCCAAACCAAACTTTTGCGACATACCGAACAGGGAGTTGGCGAAGCCGTACCACACGCAGCCTGCCCCGCCGATCAGCCAGCGGCCCTGCGTGCTTGCGGCGAAGCTGAAGGGCGTCCCGAGCAGGCACACCAGCAGGTCGCTGAGTGCTATGTTAACCAGCAGCATGTTGATGGGAGAGCGCAGCAACTTGTAGCGGCAGAACAGCACGAGCACCAGGAGGTTGGTGAGCAGCCCAAGCGTGCCAGTGACGCCCAGGCACACCGCCACCACCCGGTGCCCGTTCGGAGTGAGGCTGGTCCGGTACGCCCTCGTGTTCTCCAGCTGAGCGCACAGTGCCCCGCTCGCACCGTCGCTCCCCGCGCAGCCGCTCAAGCTCGCGTTGGACGCGATCATCGCGAGCCTGTGCTTTTCCCGCTCAGTCGGCGCGCGGGAGCGTGGAGGTAGCAGGCTGCCGCTTGCGCAGAGTCTTAAGTTGTAATGTGGCCGATAACTTTAAGAAGATATGGCTATAAGTAGACAATAAGTAGGCCTACCTGCGAGACTGAGGAGATAAATAGTTCACTGCATAGCGGTGGTGGGATCAAAATAAAACTACGAGGTAAAGCTGTGTTTCAAAGTGAGGAACAGGAGGACTTTTTCCTGCTCTGTGTTGATGTGTTTGGAAAGCCATCAATGGAAGAAATCAAAGTTTGGGTGGGCTGGGCTCCACCGTGTGGCGGCTCAGGTTCACGGGACCGTGCGCTGACTGAGGTACGGACACCCGACTTGCGTCTCCTCTCCTCTCTACCGCTCTTTAAAGGACCGGAGCCCGCCTGCCAGTTAGCTGACGTCTCAGCGCGTGGCGGGGGAACCGCGGGATCAACGCCACGGCGACACGAGCACCGCGGGGGCGGGAGGGGGTCGGTGTTGGGTGGAGAATGACGCGACCGGTGCTTAAAATGTTCATTAAAAATTACACCGTTTTTAGTTACCGCACACACACGCGCACGCGCGCACACACACACACACACACACACACACACACACACACACACACACACACACACACGCTTTTGGCGCTATCCACGGTCCTGAATTCAATACCGCAATAAACCTCTGAAGAATAAGGTCCAATCCCATTTCTTTGCTCAAAGGAAAATCTCAGCCCTAGCCCTCACTGTTGCGCGTTCACGCGCCGTGGAGCCATGTCCCAATACCAGTTTAAAGGTAGCTTAAGGGGTAAGGGGGAGGGCTAACATCCCCTCAAAATTGAGATTTTCGATGGGCTCCCTCAAAGCGCTTCAGTTGTGACTTGCTCCCACAATACCTTGCGAGAAAACGGAAAATCAAGAAATATCCTAGACAAGATGGAGGGCGAAAAGATGCGACAGGATTTGAAAAACACAAATTTAAGTGTTTTCTCTGTAATAAACTATTAATTATTTTATTAATTATACTCTGCAGCCCGGCCGCGGACTCTCGGAAGATCTGGATATCATACGACATGAGCCCGGGGCAGCTCCCCCGACCCTGGGCCGCCCGACCCCGGTCCTCGGCCGGGCTGCAGAGCCCGTGATAGGGCTCTGCAGCCCGGCCGTGGACCGGGCGGCCCGCGGTCGGGGAGCTGCCCCGGGCTCATGTCGTATGATATCCAGATCTTCCATGTTCTAGTGAATCCAGGAGAAAAATATACTAATATATTATATTATATTAGTAATATTATATTAAGTAATGTTATATTTATTCGAAATGTTAGTTTCAATGCATTATAGACATTCGTTATAAACCAGATACATAACCACCGCGGGTTTGAATTGTCATGCACTAATCGCTAGTTAGCGAAATTACCCTCGCGATCTCCGCAACACAGTTCCATGTCAACACTTGCCCGATTTTAATGTCCCATTTCGCCCATTTGATTGCATGTGGGGTAATGTGTTAGGGCTGTAGAACGGACTCTCGGAAGATCTGGATATCATACGACATGAGCCCGGCAACTCCCCGACCCTGGGCCGCCCCGACCCCGGTCCACGGCGCGGGCTGCGGCCCGTGGACCGGGCGGCCCGCGGTCGGGGAGCCTGCCGGGCTCATGTCGTATGATATCCAGATCTTCCATGTTCTAGTGACTCCAGGTGAAAAATATACTAATATAATATATTATATTATATTATATAATAATAATATAACTAATATAATATATTATATTATATTAGTAATATTAATATTAATATTATATTAATATTAATATTATATATATTATATAAGTAATGTTATATTTATCGAAATGTAGTTTCAATGCATTATAGACATTCGTTATAACCAGATACATAACCACCGCGGGTTGAATTGTCATGCACTAATCGCTAGTTAGCGAATTAGCTCGCGATCTCTGCAACATGGATAGTTCCATGTCAAAACTTGCCCTATTTTCATGTCTCATTTCGCCCATTTGATTGCATGTGGGTTAATGTGTTAGGGCTGTAGAACGGACTCTCAGAAGATCTGGATATCATACGACATGAGCCCGGCAGCTCCCCGACCCTGGGCCGCCCGACCCCGGTCCACGGCCGGGCTGCAGAGCCCGTAATAGGGCTCTGCAGCCCGCGGTCGGGGAGCTGCCGGGCTCATGTCGTATGATATCCAGATCTTCCCAGGTTTGATGACGTCACAGGGTAGGGTTGTCCCATTTGGTAGGGGATCGGTTAGGGGTAGCAATGAGCATGAGCAATGAGGGTAAGGGGTAGGGTTAGGGTTGAGTTTGTAGGGTTGAGACAGTGAGCAAAGAAATGGGATTGGGCCTAAGTCCCGCCTCCGAGGCTCCGGTTCAAAAACCCCATGTTATTTCCCATAGACATTTAACAGATGGAACCAGGACCCTCGAGGCAGGACTTATTCTTCAGAGGTCTTTGACATCCTTCCTCTTCAATCATGAAATTACTTAAATTTAGCTAAATTATTAATCACTTACCATTAACTCTGGTTTTAGTCACTGCCTCGATATTAACAACTACATTATAGTGAGTAGGATTTCCTGTCCCTGGTGTAGATTATCTGGTGCTGACCGGTTATATGATAGACGCTTGATGTCTTGCACAAAAAAGAAATGTCGAGATTTGGTTAAAAAATAAAGTGTCTTCATTTATTCAATGTTGAAATCATAACATGAAATGTATGGTAAGCAAGGTCTAACACATGCTTTTCCAGCTAGCCCCACCAAGGCCACAGGTCCTTTCTTCTTGAGGAGAAGGACCTCCTATAGGACACACACAGCAGGCGCCAATCAATTAATTAGTGATCAATTAATTTTACACACACACACACACACACACACACACACACACACACACACACACACACACACACACACACACACACACACACATAGAAAACTGCAACTAAATGAAAACAAAGGAATTAGCTCCTACATAACCAGCCCCTAATTGTATTTCGGGACACCCTAAAGACAATTATGTACTTATATCAATTAGGAGCCTATATCATTTTTATCATCAAAAAAGCAAATAACATCAGTATTATTAAACTATAACTAGCAATATGAGGTGTGGTGTGGCTAGAATGGGGACTGCTATTCTGTGCCTTCTTGCAACAGACAGATCTTTGGTATGGGTCTTTCCAGAACGCTGATCTGTGTCTTGATTTGAACAGCTCGTATCAGTCCTTTAGAGTCTGGATTGACTTCCAATACTCTTTCTAAGATTCAAGCGCCACGTGGTGCAGAGGGGTCAACCACCATGACCACATCTCCAGGCGTGAAGTTTCTTCTCACTTTGCCCCATTTCTGTCTTTCTTGCATAAGATGCAGGTACTCTTGGCTCCAATGTTTCCAGAATAAATCAGCCATATACTGCACCTGCCTCCAACAACGTCTTATGTACAGGTCGTTTTTGTGAAAAATTCCAGGTGGCAGAATGGGCTTAGTTTTCAAGAGCAAGATGTGGTTTAGGTCTTGAGGGTCACTAGCGACTGCAGTGATTGGGCGGCTGTTCAAGATGGCCTCTACTTCACATAAGATGGTTTGCAGTCCCTCTTTATCTAGAGTCTGCAGCTTCAAAACAGAATGAAGCACCTGTCTTACTGATCTTATGAGCCACTCCCATACTCCTCCATGGTGTGATGCTCCACTCAACTCCACTCTGTTTTGATTTAGAGAAGAGAGGGCCTCCCTCAGCCCCTTTAAAATTAGTTCCATTGCCAGACCTTACGTTTCACTTGACCTCTTCTAAAGGTGAAAGGTCTCAAGGCATAAATACACAAGTCTGTATCAAGGGAGCAACTTCAATTCGCACAGATCTAGTAGTCCTGCAAGTGAATAGTACGCCATACCTTTTCAATATGATGCGTCCTCTTTTAATTTCAATAGGGCCAACATAATCAACACCCACATTGGTGAATGCTGGCAAATCCAGCTGGAGCCTTTCCTGTGGCAAGTCAGCCATCTTCTGCTCACCAGCTTTGGCTCTGTGCTGTCTGCAAACAACACATTGACCTATTATTTTCTTTGCTGCAGAGTTACCTTTGATTATCCAGTATCTTCTGCGAAGCTCTGATAGAAGGTGGTTTCTTCCTCCATGTCCAGTCCTTTCATGCATGTGTCGTAGAATGAGCGTGGATATGTAACCCTTTTTGGGGAGTATGACAGGAAATTTGATCTCCTCTGGCATAGCTGCCCAACTCAGATGTCCTGCTACTCAGAGTACCCCATTCTTTAACACTGGGTCAAGTTTATAGAGGTTTCTGGTCCTTTTGACTCCAGATTGCCATTCGCAAGGTTGCCATTTCAATGTTGGAAGCTTTGGTGTTGGACGTGGCAGATGAGTGCGCTCTCAGCCTTCCCTAGATCTTCCAGTTTAATCGTCTGTCCACCCATTGTGGCTTTAACACATGCCATCTTCTGGTCTATAACCTTGAGAGCGCTTCGGGTAACCGTGTTTGAGGTGCTGATAGAGTCCTGAGACTCCTTTCTCTTGCGAGCCAGCAGTTTGAAAGCTTCTGTTAGTTTTTGAATCCATGCTAGTGCAACTTTCAACTTTCTCCAGCTGGAGAAGTATGTCATCAGCTTGTCTGTAGGATTATCACTACCTTTAACAAGAACTGTACTGACAGTAGGGTTTCTCTTGACATCTGGGTCATTGAAAGAGAGCGAGGTAGACTCTAGGGGAGTCCTCTACTGACTTCTAGATTAGGTCTGGGCTGTTGATCCATCTCCTGTTCTCTAGAAATTGACCAGCTTTTTGCTCCCTAGAATTGTATTGTGAGACAAGAAGCTTGTGTAGGTTAACCAATGAAATCCTATTGGCAGAGATGGAGTGATTACTGTTGCCTTTTTCTTTTCCTCCTCTTAGTGGACCATTAACCACCGAGCCTAGCAAGGTCTTTACTGCATATTAACCCTCTTCTTGGCTGTTGATGATCTGCCATGGCTCCATTACCTTTGGTGCATCAGTGCCAATCAATAGGCCACTGTCAGTATCTATGTTGTGGAGTTTGACATTTTTGAGGAATGGCGACTTGGTTAGATCCAAGGCCTTCTGGGTGTAAGCATCTGGAAGAGCTATGAATGTGTTGCCATATAGCTCGCTCACTTCCAGATCTAAGACTATATGACTGCTGACTGTCTTTTCTTGACCCATTGTATGGAGAAGGATGTTTGTTCCTTTCCCTCTGATGTTGAACTGGTGCATCAGTCGGTATGTACAAAACATGGCTGAGCTACCAGGGTCGAGGAATGCATACGTTTGTACTATCTTATTTCCTTTGCTAGATTTTACTTTAACAGGGAGGATCGACAATACACACTCCTCTTCACCGGCCCCAATAATGCCTACATGCTTTCAGAAAAGCCTTCACTGTCCATGGCCACGACGCGCCGGCCACCACCGGTCCAACACCGCCATCTAGTGGTTGCTTGGCGCGCTGGCTGGCCTCATCATCCCCTACCCACCTGTCGTCTATCAAGCAATCACCCATCCCCTACTTTCAGCCGTGGATCTCCGACCAGTCGGCGCCAGTTTCGTTCGTTTACTCAACACACAGTATAAGTATCGTTCCTACCAGCGTTATTGAATATTCTCTCTCTGCCTGACCCCCCTTTGGAACCATCTCTCCTCCTCTCTAGTTCTCCCCTTCCACCCGAACCTCTGCCTGCCTGACACCGCCTGTCGCTTCCTGATTCCTCGCCTGTTCTGACTCTCCCTTCTGGTTCCTGATCACTACGCCTGTCTGACTCTCCTTCTGGTTCCTGATTCCTCGCCTGGCTGAACTCTCCTTCTGGTTTCCTTGAATCCTCTGCCTGTGTCTGACTCTCCTTCTGTTCACTGATACCGCCCTGTTCTGAACTCTGCCTCGCGGTCCTCCTGATACCTCGCCGCTGTCTGACTCTCCTGCGCGGTTCCTGATCCCCCGTCCTGTCCTGACTATACCGCCGCTGGTTCTGAACCCTGCTTGTGCTGACTATCCGAATCAACCCATCTTCCCTTCCATCCGTCTCAGTACCATCCTCTGTGTCCAGCGCGCTTGGGTCCTACTGTTCGCATACCGGACGCGTACGACAGTACCAGAACTGGCCAGCCAGACTGACGCATGCCTGAAGCCAGAGGCTCCGCTGGTGATACCTCCGGCCAAGGGACACTCCTAGGTCAACACGACCAGGCTCTACAGGAGGTTACCACACACTCCCGTGAGCTGACCCCAGGGCTGTCGCACTCCGGGTCCTCCCACTTGCCTCGACATCCCCATCTCACCACCCTCGCGCTACTTCCGACTTCTCCCCGGGAACCCGTTCATCCCCAGCCCCCCGAGCGCTACGCGGGGGGATCTAGGGTCTTTGTCGTCCATCATTCCTGCTCCAGGGCTCTCTGGTGTTGAGATGCAGACCCCAGCATCATACCACCACGCGACGAGGATCGCGGATCCCTAGCCTACCTGATTCGGCTCTCTGCGCGGGAGAGGAGCTCTCGCTGGGGCAACCGGCCGTGTGGGAACGCGCTTCCGCGGTCCTGCTCCGACCTTTCGACACGCCTTTCACCGAAGGAAATGCGGAAGGTTCGATCGATCACCCCGGTGCGGGTAGGGGAGTGCCTCCTCCTAACGTCTCCATGCATCTGCGCCAGGGATCCCCGCAGTGCTCCGCAGTGTCGCGTTCCTGAACCCTTCGCCGGTCGAGCTATGACGGTGACCACTGAGGCACGGCTCTGAGCAGGCGTTGTTGTGGAACGACGGAGGCTCTGCAGGGCGTTTTTCTAGACACGCCTGTCTTAACGAAGTTTAAGACCAGCTGACACATCCCTGGGAGGAAGCGCCCGGATTTGGGACCAGCTGATCTCTCGCTCGCCTATATCGGTTGGACAATCGGCATACGTCGACAGGAGCCGGCACAGAGAAAGGGTCAACAATATCGAAGCCCCACCTTCCGCCTTCCAGCGTCTGCAGCTCCCCGGTCTCTCTTCCGTCCCCCGTCCCGCATCGCAACGAACGGGTCCCCGGTCCCCGAGCCCAGCAGGATTGGACGCAACAATCTATCCCCGAGGAGAGAGGAACGAACGCACGACGCTCCCGGAGCTTGTTCTCTCATTGTGGCATCACAGGCCACCTCCGCTCTGGATGTCCTCCCTCTCGGTGAAAAGAACGGGCTCGCCAAGTCAACTCAGGGATGCTGGCGAGCCGCTTCCGAGTATCCACTGTGTCTCCGACCCCCTCCTGGAGGCGGTCTCTCAGTGGAACACCAGACCATTCCACTCTCTATCCTCCTGGACTCCGGAGCGGATGGAGATTCATCGTTCGGAGCTCGGTTCGTCGATTGGGGATCAGAACACCTTCCCTCTTGACCTTCCCCATTGAGACCCAGCCCTAGATGGAGAGGACGTCTCACCAGCGGGTGGAGCACCGCTACCGTGACTCCAATCAACCTGCTCGTAGTACAGGGAATCACCACGAGTTAATTTCCCTTCTGGTGACTTTCATAGTCCCTTCCTCCCTGTCCGTCCTGGGTCTTACTCCACTGGTTCCAGAGACACACCCACCAAGTCGATCACGGAGAACGGGACCGAGTCATGTCATGGAGTACGCGCTGTCTGTCGCAGTGCTTGTCGGTCCCCTCAGTCTCCCTCGAGGCGCCAGAACTCGAGCCCGCGAGCTGTCCCTCTGACCTGTCCTCCCGTCCGGAGGAGTACCACGACCTCGCGGCGGTGTCATCAACAAGCTGTATGCCTTGTCCTTGCCCCCACACACGTCTCTTATGACTGCGCTATTGATGCTTCCTTCGGAATGCCCCCTTGCCTGCAGTCGCGTCTGTATCAACCTCTCTCGTCCGAACGCGAGTCACAGTGGCAGGGAGTACTTTGGGGAGGTCTCTCGCGCGGCTGGGAATCAATGCGTCGTCCGTCTTACCTCACCCTGTGAGCGGTTATTTTCTTAGTTGGAAGAAGATGGTTCACTGCGACCGCTGTATTTGAACTACCGGTGGCCTGAACGACATCACCGGTGAGGAACAAGTACCACCTTGCCACTCAGCAGTCGCCTATCGCGCCTTTCGTCCTCTCCACGGAGCCTCTGTCTTCTCAAAGCTGGATTTACGCAACGCTTTACCACTTGTCGCAATGTCACGCGGGAGGGGGGACGAGTGAAACAGTCCAGCGTTCAAAACACCCCACTAGGCCACTTTGAGGTACCTAGTCATGCCCTTCGGTCCTCTCACAAAATGCTCGCCGCTGTCTTTCCCAGGACCTTGGTGAATGAGTGATCCTCCGCGGGACATGTTGGAACCACAACCGTCTTCGTCTTATATAGACGACATACTCATTCGTTCTCCAAAGTCCGTGGAGGACACAGAGTTCATGTTAGACACGGTCCTGACAGAGGTTGCTCACGAGAACACTTATTCAAGGCAAGAGAAGTGCGAGTTTTCCACGCTAAATCGTACTGTCTCCTCCTGGCCTACACTTATTATCCAGGGCCACGGTCGAGATGCTGACCCCCTTCCAAGGTCCAAGTCTCTCGCGGTGGCGAGTCGGCCCCTCTCCCCTACTCGCAAGAGATTGCACAGTTCCTGGGGTCTGTCTAAAATTTTACCGAGAGGGGCGCTCTTATTCGCGCTAGCACAGCCAAAGTCGCAGCAGGCATCCCTTCACTGCACGCCTTGACCTCTCACACCAAAGAACACCTTCACCTAGACAACCAGAAGGCTGAGACGGCGCCTTCCCAAGGGCCTCAAAGCGCGCTTCATTTCTGCTCCCAATCCTCATCCAGCCTGACCCCTCTTCTCCAGTATTGTTGTTGGAGGTCGACGACCCTCGGACACCGGAGTGGGCGCCGGTGCTTTCCCAGCGTTCCCCTTCCCAATCACACGCTTCACCCCTGGTGCCTTCTTTCTCCCGAAGGTTGAACCCCGCCTGAGGCGGAACTATGATGACGTCGGCAACCGCGAAACTCCTTGGCTGTCTCAAACTCGGCTCTTGAGGGAGTTGGAGACATCTGGCTTGGAGGGTGCCGAGGACACCCCATTTTTATCGTTTGGGGACCGACCAACTCGCAACTCTTGGCCTACATTCAGTCCGCAAGGAGGGCTGAACTCTTGCGGCAAGGCCAGGTGGTGGGCCTCTACTTCGGCCGTTCAACTTCTTCACCTCACCTACCCGTCCGCTCCGGAATTGTGTAAAGCCGGGATGCTCTCTTCTCCCGCCTGCATTCCGGTACGAGACCCCTGCTCTGAACCCCGATAACATCCTGCCCGCCCCCAACGTGCTTGATTGATCGCCCTCTCTCACCTTGTGGAGGTAAGAGTCGGCGGTACGTCTGGGCGCAGGAACAGCAGGCCGGATCCCTTAACGGCTCCCCTCCCTAACGCTTGTTCGTCCCTGACTCGGTAACGGTCCAGGGTACTGACCTGGGCGCATTCTCCCGGCTAACCTGGCCATCCTGGCATCACAACTCGTAACCCTGGAATTCCTCCCGTCGCCGGTTCTGGTCGGTCAACCATGGATGCGGACGTCCGCTCCGTTCTCGTTCCTCTGCTCTGCGCCTGTACGGGCTGCGCCCGGGAATAATGACCT
>OLKM01001061.1:0-50000 GCA_900291075.1 Melanogrammus aeglefinus
TCTTCCTGTGTGTCACATCAACACATTCCTGAGTGCAACAAATAATATGTTCCCACATTACTGCATGGTAATTCAGTATATGACACTAACTGATGAACACCGATTCGAAAACAGGCACTAATTCACGTCTTCTCTTTCAGACGTCAGACCTGGGGGTAGGGAACCTCACCCCCGAGAGATTTGAAGAGGTTTATCAGAACCAAGCAATGATGAGGATTATATTCTACACACAGCAGAAACCAGCCTTGAAAAAGTTTAATTGAAATATTGGTAAATTTAAGGTTGATGAACGATCAGTAACAATCATGCAATAATGACAAACAGTGCACTGAAGAGTTCTGCAGGCTTTTCTGCCTAAACTCGAGGCTCAGAGGAAACAACGTACCAACTCCTTTGACAAATATTTGTATTTATTCAAGTTTTCCAAAAGTCCACACCTGTTTTTCCACATAGACCGGTCTTGTCAAGTAGTCGTTCAACGGTTTGTCGGGTTGACAACCTTTCAATAAAACGAGACACAAAATATAAAGTATCAATCTCCGGTCTGAATGATCAACCATTTCAGGCTGGATAGCCTATCTTATAACTTAAGTCAGATTCACCAATACCTCAAAATTAAACTGAACATTCCTACATAACATCATGAAAGATCAAAGCCACAAATGAACCCTCGTCTATAATCTCCATAATTAGCATCTCCATCGCAGGTGGTTCACAAATCAACAGAGGAAACCGAGAAACAAAATAACCAAACGAGGGAAATCCTTCATACCACAGCGTCTGAGGCCCCTCACCGCCCCCCTTTTAGTTTTTTCTTTTATTCCCTGCAGGAGTGTCTACCTTTTCTCACGCATTAAACACATTCAAACAATTCGAACAAAGAGTATTTTCCCGACCGGAAGGACGAGGAAATTAAGTCACCGAGGAAACTCCCATCCCTTGACCTTGGCAGCTCAGTGCTGCCCTCTTTTGGACATTTCTAAATGACATCATTAATAGCCTACTGGACACAACGATACAGGTGTTGGACTTCCAGTGATATCGAAAAGGTTCTTAGCTTGAAAAGGAAAATAATCGAGTAAATTAATTTACAATTTTCTCCTCTGTGCTAAGAAACACAGAAGCCCAAATATTTTTCTTACTATTAGGGTAAAACCCCCCTGGGGCCAGACTGGTTCTATACTGGGGCCAGACAGGCCCTATAATGGGGGCCAGACTGGTCCTATACTGGGGGCCAGATTGTTCCTAACTGGTGGGCGCTACAGCTGCTGGTCCATATGGGTCACCATTGACGCGGGTATAAAGCAAAATGAGGCTGTGGACCTCCTCCTTGAGATCCGAGCTCAAGCCGTCATAATCAAGTGTTTAAATGTGAATAAGGAGCTGGCCTTCAGCTGTCTGTCTGAACATGAGGACGACCTTGGGCCAGCCTCAAACAGTGGAGGTCCTGTTTAGTATAGAACGGCTGTGCTTTGGGGGCCCAAGGTGATTCAACCACAGAGTACAACTTAAAAACAAAAGGTTTTTGATTATTAAACATGTCTTAGAACCCATGAAAACCAGTCCTTAAAAATACATTCGAAATGAATCAACTTTTTTCCTGGTCGCACAAGCTACAAACTGGGAGCTAACTGGGAGCTAACTGGGAGCTAACTACTGCTTCGTCACCCAAACAGAGCCAGACAAAGAGCCAAACAGAGCTAGACATAGAGCTACACATAGAGCCATAGTGCTAGACATAGAGCTAGACATAGATCTAAACATAGAGCTAGAGCTAGCCATAAATCCAAACATTGAACTAGACATAGAGCTAGACATAGAGCTAGACAAAGATCCAAACATAGAGCTAGACATGGAGCTAAACATGGAGCTAGATGTATAGCTAGACACATATCCAAAAATAGAGCTAGACATAGAGATAAACATAGAGCTAGACATAGAGCTAGACATAGATCCAAACATAGAACTAGACATAGCGCTAGAGATAGGACTATACATCCAGACATAGAGCCAGACATATTACATAGATGGTTTAATGTTGCAGTCGACACGTCAACCAAATATCTACATTCACATTTATGTTCAGGTTCTTCAGCAGACTCTTTTATCCAGAGCGACTTACAAAAAGTACATTTGTCAGAAGCAAGAGAAACAATATATCACTGTCGGTAAGGATGTTCATTGAACCAAATGCCAAGCGATTGCAATCAGGTTATCCCTGGTTGGTTGTTAGACCAGCTCGTCTATATCAGATTGTACTATACTAAAACCACTTGAGCTTCTGTACAGAAAAGCAAGATATATATATATATATATCTTACCTTATCATAAGGTAAGATATATATACACCTACTATGAAATGACAAAATACCCATCAACCCCACTTAACCGAACAACACAAACAACTTAGTAAAAGGCAAACCCCTTTTTCCCCAAATAACATTGACTTCCCAGAATCCCCGGTGCGACCACCACAGGAGTCGCCACACAGCCCCCACCTTAGGGGTCAGACGTCCCGACGACCCCAACACCCAAGGCACAGTCCCGAGTGTTCAGGGGGCCGGCGCCGCCGCCTTGGCCCCTGCCAGTTGCGGCCCCGTTGCGGTGCAGCCTTCCTCCCTGGTTGGGACGCCTGTCTCCAGCTGTCCGCAGAGGACCTGCGGGTGTGGTCGGGGACCACCTCTATCAGGGCCCCCACCAGTTTCTGCCGTAGGGGGGCACTGGAGGGCCGTTCGGGGACCCCATCCTCCGCCCTCCGCCCCGTTGCCGGCGGTTGGGATGGGCTGGACGCTGTCCAGTCCACCCGTGGTCCTTGACCTGCCGACACTGCTCCAGCTCGAGGTCCGGTGGCCTGGGTTTTCGGACGCGTTCCTCGTCCTGCCTGGACCGGGTAACCACCGTCGTTGTGCTACGGGAGATGGCGGCCCCAGCCTCGTCCACCCGGGCACCACAACAACGGCAGCAGTGCTTGGCCGGAATAGACTGGTACTGGAAATCATCCTCCTGCAGGCTGGGTTGATGGGCTGCTCGTTTCGCCACCTCGAGAGCCACCTCGAGGTTCGGGGGCCCGGTGAGGCGGACGTGCCGTCCCAACCGCGGCGGGGCAAGTCCTTGGAGGAACGATTGAAGGGCTAGTTCCTCCCTAGCCGCAGCAGGGAAGTCGGGGTAGCCCCGCTGGGCGTACAGCAGTACATCCGCTGCGTAGGCCCCCAACCGTTCCCCCTCCCGGCGGCGGCGGCTGGTCAGCAACTCCCGGCTGTGGCCCACGACCCCCCGCTGCCCGAAACGCCTCTCCAAGGCCCGGGTCAGGGCCCCGAGGTCCCGTTGGTCCGCTGGGGCAAGGTCCAAGAGAACCTGCACCGCCGTCCCCTCCAGTGCCAGAGCGAGGTGGACGACCGCCTCCCCGGCACCCCAGCCGTTGTGCCATTCAACAAGCCGGAACTGGGCCAGGTACGGCTCAAGCTGCGTTTCCCTGGAAAACTTCGGCAGCTTCACCGCCGTCCTTGCCACCAGGGGGTGGTTGACAACTGCCATTTCTCCGTTCGTGGGCCGCTGCGCTCCCAAAACGCAGGGTGCGTCGGCGTCGGTTGGGGCTTCCATGGACTCGACCGTCAATCCCAATACTTTATCCGCTTGCGCAGGGCAATCCCACTTCTGACAACCACTACTGACACCAATGTGGCGAGCAGCGCGGGAAGGACGAGACGGGAGCCCAGGTTACGCAGTGACGCAACTCTCGTGCCCCATACACCGCACGACTCCGAGAGCTGCCTTTATTTAAAACACACCAAACAAACATAACAGAAACACGGCACACCTGACCAACGGACATGCAAATCTCGGTAATGGTGGCGGCAACACTACACATAACAAACAACACACAACCAACAAAGACCCCAAACCAGTCAATAACATTGACTTCCCAGAATCCCCGGTGCGACCACCACAGGAGTCGCCACAATACATTCCCTGTAAACCACTCATTCACTTAAACACACAGTGTTTGAGCCAATTATTGGAAGGCCTATTGTTTTATTGTGTGTATTTTATGTAAAACTTTGTGGATATATTTTAATTCATACTTTTCTATCTTGAACAGAGCCACTGTGACAGACGTTATCCCGAGGAGGATATTTATAAAGTAACTTACGAATAGAACCTACGGACTTTAAGACCCGGGGTGCGCCGGGTTGGCCAAACGAGGGCGTGGCGCCGCGCTGTGATTGGCCGCCGCGGCCCGAATGCTCCCCTCCGCCGCGCCGCCGCGCCGTTGCACCGAATCGCACCGCCGCCCCGCCGCACAGCAGCAGCATGCCGCTCGCACTCCAGGAATACGAGTTCGAGAGGCAGTTTAACGAAGATGAGGCGATCCGCTGGATGCAGGAGAACTGGTGAGATACAACATGACGTCATAACTTATATAACCTGACAAGTGCTATAACGTGATGTAATGCGGCGCGTCTATACGCGCGTTATCACGATCGATGTGGACGCGACGTGAAGCGGTGGGATAGAGGAGATAGGGATCTGAACCTACACACAACATCACCCGTACTGCTCCCAAGACCGGACCCGGGCTCCTAGGACCCAGGCGCCCGGTCTTCTCGGACCCGGGAGCTCGGTATCCTATGACCCGGGTCCCAGGTCCTAAGGGCGCCTAGCTCGGTCCTGGGCTCCGAGGACCCGGGGACCTAGACCAGCAGAAGCTAGCCTTCTCACGCGGCTCTAACTAATATCTCCTCCCTTGAATGTGATTGCGTGCGTGATCATGCCCGCGGGTGACACGCGGTCTACCTGTCACCCAGAAGATCTGCAGACCCGCTAGGACCAGCGCTGGGTCACGACCCATGAGGGTACCCCGGGTACCCGGGTAGAGGTGGGTCCGGGTGGCGGAGGTCGCAGAGCTCTGTACGGCGCGCGCGCGCGCGCGTGTGTGTGTGTGTGTGTGAGGTTAATTCATGTGGAGAAGGTAGAGTTGGCATCCTGTCCGTCTGAGATCACAGCGTTCCGCCCCAAGACAAACAGGTCTGGGAGTTATGGAAAGGGCGTCCATATGACGTTATTACAAGTTATAACAAGTTATTACACGTTACTACAAGTTACTACGCTGTCAAACGACATTCATTAACAGTAGTTGTTGACCGTGCGTGTGTGTGTGTGTGTGTGTGTGTGTGTGTGTGTGTGTGTGTGTGTGTGTGTGTGTGTGTGTGTGTGTGTGTGTGTGTGTGTGTGTGTGTGTGTGTGTGTGTGTGTGTGTGTGTGTGTGTGTGTGTGTGTGTGTGTGTGTGTGTGTAGGAGCTGTCCATACCTTGGTACTGACATCCAGCCAATGAGCGACATCTTCTGATGTCTGCTGACTGACCCTCAGCCAATCAGATCACTGCAGCACTGTTTCGGCTGGTGCTGCTGTGTGTGTGTGTGTGTGTGTGTGTGTGTGTGTGTGTGTGTGTGTGTGTGTGTGTGTGTGTGTGTGTGTGTGTGTGTGTGTGTGTGTGTGTGTGTGTGTGTGTGTGTGTGTGTGTGTGTGTGTGTGTGTGTGTGTGTGTGTGTGTGTGTGTGTGTGTGTGTGTGTGTGTGTGTGTGTGTGTGTGTGTGTGTTTGTCCTACTCTAGAATGTTGGGAAAGAGAGGTATGCGTTTATTCGCCAGGGAAAACCTTAATGTCCTCACTGAACAGCATCCTAGCCTCCCTGCCTTCTAACCTCCTGACCTCCCTCCTAGCCTCCATGCCTCCTAACCTCGTAACCTACCTCCAAACCTCCCTACTTCCTTGCGGCAAGGAGGAGGCAGGGCGGTTAGGAGGTAGGGGGGTTAGGGTCCCTATCGGGGTTAGGGTTAGTTACTGTTAGATACGGTTATGGTTAGTTAGGGATATGGTTAGTTAGGGCTATGGTTAGTCAGAGTTATGGATAGTTATGGTGAGTTAGGGTTATGGTCAGTCAGGCTTTTGGTTAGTTATGGTTGATAGGTTATGGTTATCGTTATAACCTATAGTTATAGCCTCCACTTCCACACATCTTGGTGTGACAGAAGCTGCGCCTGAGCAGTTCTACTGGTCAGACTGGTTAGCTAAAAGCCGTTAGCCCGGCTCCTGTTCATGAAGAATCTGATGCAGCTAGCATTAGCCTCTGTGCTGCACTCCAATACTAGAATTAGCCTCTGTGCTGCAGTCCTACTGCTAGCATCAGCTTCTGTGCTGCCGTCCTGCTGCTAGCATCAGCTTCTGTGCTGCCGTCCTGCTGCTAGCATTAGTCTCTCTGCTGCAGTCCTTCTGCTAGCATTAGCCTCTGTGCTGCACTCCAATAGTAGCATTAGCCTCTCTGCTGCAGTCCTTCTGCTAGCATTAGCCTCTGTGCACCTCAGGACTCAAAGACCTCATCAGAGTGCCCCTGGGCCCCTCGGAGGGGTGTGTTGTCAGCCTCCATCCCACCTCCAACGGGGCCGCGACCCATTTGGGTCCAAGGTGAAGAACAGAGAGAGGAGATGGTTTAGTCGGGATGTGACTTCACACTCTCTCCTGACATGGATTCCTCTCCCTGGAGACGGCCAATCACTGCCCATGCCTCCCCCGCCTCTCAACCGACCAATTACGTTCCTTTCTGCCCCGTCAGGGCCTTTTAACCCTCTGTGATTGGGCCTGATTCCAGCCTACCTGGTGAGGTAGGCCTGGGTACAGGAGCTGGTAAACAGAGCTAGTTCAATAGGGTTGAACAGAGCTAGTTAACAGAGCTGCCTCACTAGTTAAACAGTTTATCACAGTAAAAGCATTTTGTTGGTATAGTCTGAAAGAATGCAGTAGCCTCAGGATATGCTTATTAAATGTTTTCTTCCATGTTGACATTTTGTTCGGTCACAACCTCGGGCCGCCAGATAAAAATCTTCACAGTCAAAGCATTTTTCCTGATGAACAATTCAAAATGCAAGGTAAATGGCTTGATGACTAACTAGGTGGTTCAATTGGTAAATAGTCGGGGAAATAACTAGGTTAGCTCTCTGGCTATCTAGGCGATTCGATTGAAGCTAGCTAGATTAGCCTTGCGGCTAGCTTGCCAACCCGGTGGCAGGTTGGTCAAATTTTACCATGAGGAGTTTTCTTTCAGAGGCCCTGTCTGAATTATGACAACAAGAACACAACAGTTGTAGTAGCGGGTAGGGGCTGAACGCTTTCCCTTCCTGTCCACAGGAAGAAGTCCTTCCTGTTCTGCAGTCTGTACGCCGCCTGCATCATCGGGGGGCGCCACCTCATGAAGCAGCGAGAGAAGTTTGAACTGAGGAAGCCGCTGGTGCTATGGTCGCTAACGCTAGCAGTGTTCAGGTGAGTTAGCCCCCGGGGGCTCACGCAAGACGTGTCTTCATGATGTCCGTTGTCTTATCTTGGAGCCGTGGCGGTAGCTATATGGACTACGTATAGAGTAGCTCCTGTTATCCTCCTCCTACTCCAGTATCTTCGGCGCTGTGCGGACAGGAAGCTACATGATGCACATCCTTCTGACGAAGGGGCTGCAGCACTCGGTGTGCGACCAAAGCTTCTACAACGGACCCGTCAGCAAGTTCTGGGCCTACGCCTTCGTCCTGAGCAAGGCACCGGAGCTGGGTGGGTCCTCCTCTTTGGGACTTTTTTCCTCCTCTTCCTCCTTATCTGCTCCTCCTCTTCCTCCTCCTCCTCCTCCTCCCCCTCCTCCTCCCAACCTCTCCTTATCCTCTCCTCCTCTTGACTTCTCCTCCTCCTCCTCCTAACCTCTCCTTCTTCTAACCTCACCCAATCTCCTCCTCCTCCAGGCGACACTCTGTTCATTGTGCTCCGTAAGCAGCGGCTGATCTTCCTCCACTGGTACCACCACATCACGGTGCTGCTCTACTCCTGGTACTCCTACAAGGACATGGTGGCGGGCGGCGGCTGGTTCATGACCATGAACTACCTGGTGCACGCGCTCATGTACTCGTACTACGCGGCACGCGCCGCGGGCTTCAGGGTGTCGCGGCGCCTGGCCATGTTCATCACGCTGACCCAAATCAGCCAGATGGTGGTGGGCTGCGTGGTCAACTACCTGGTCTACTCCTGGATGCAGCGGGGCGCCGGCTGCCCCTCCCACGTCCACAACATCGTCTGGTCCTCCCTCATGTACCTCAGCTACTTCCTGCTCTTCTTGCACTTCTTCTACGAGGCGTACGTGGGCAAGAACAAACCCCCGGCCTCCGCCTCCGCCGTGACCGCGACGACCATCACCACGACGACCACGGACGCCAAGAAGAGCCAGTGAAGGAGTCACGAGCGGCGGAGGAGAGGGCGGAGGGAGAGGAGGTGGGGAAGGATCCCATGGCTGACAGGAGATGCTTGAGAGGAGGTTGCTGCTGAAGGCAAAAGGTTTTGGGGGAGGATGAGGCGGACGGGTTGAGGGGGTGGAGGTCTGGTGGAGGGAGTGTGGGGTTGGTGGGGCACAGGGAGTACAGGGGGTGGAGGTTGATCACGTGTGCTGCTTTAGCATTGCTACTAATGAGCAGATCCAGAGGCCTCCGCGACGCTCACTGAGGAAGACAGTGTGATGTCAGTATGATCCATCACTAGAGATCATTATCTGTGATGCAGATCATGAGTTGTTCTCCTTGGGTCTCACACTGGGGAGTCCAGTACACAGAGAGGAGAGCGAGGGAGGAGGAGGAGGAGGAGGGAGGAGGAGCGACCGGTTTAGGAGATGAGGAGGTCTGAGGTCCAGTGGTTCGGTCAGTGTTGGACTGCTTCCACGTCTCGCTCCGTCTCCTTGCCATTGGCCCGCAGGTCAACCTCGCTTTCTTTAACAACCAATCAGAAGAGTAAATATGACTATTGCGGGGATCACAGGGGGCTGCATGGAAGCTGATTGGAGGAGGAGGAGGTCAGGTGACTTCCTGTGATGACAAAGCAGACAGCAGGAGGGAAGTTAAAGTCAGTTTACAGAAGCTCTGTCGGTACGAAGGATCTTACTTTTGAAGCTTCAAGAACCAAAATAAATGCTATTTTTTTTTTTTATAAATGTGCTGATGACTTGAAAAGTTGTTTTTGTGTGTTTTCCTTTTCTTTGTGTTAAAAACAAGTTAACAAATGAACCAAGTGTAAGATTTGATGTGTGTTTATTGAGTGAACATATTGTCATCCTACTCTGGTCAACTTAATAATAAATAATAATAATACATTTAATTTAGAGGCGCCTTTCATGACACCCAAGGTCACCTTACAGAGCATAAAATCATCATAAATTGTTAAAAACAGGACATTGTGGAAAAACAACAAAAACAAAACAAACAAACAATCAAGACAGTGATCAGTTAGACGTGTGCGAGTTTGAACAGGTGAGTTTTGAGTTGTGACTTGAAGGTTGTAATGGTGTCTGACTGTTTTATGTGAGGGGGGAGGGAGTTCCAGAGCCTGGGTGCTGAACAGCTGAATGACCGGGCACCCATTGTAATGAGTCGTGATGTGGGGGTACATAGTAGCCCAGCAGAGGTTGAGCGGAGGGAGCGGGAGGGAGTGTATTCTTGGAGGAGGTCGCAGAGGTAACTGGGGGCTAGGTTGTGGAGAGCTTTGTAGGTGAGGAGTAGGGTTTTGTATTGGATGCGGTAGTGTACTGGGAGCCAGTGAAGTTGGATGAGGACAGGGGTGATGTGGTCAGATGATTTGGTGCGGGTGATGATCCGGGCGGCTGAGTTCTGAATGATCTGCAGTCTGTTGATGAGTTTGGTGGGGAGTCCGGTGAGGAGGGCGTTGCAGTAGTCTATGCGTGATGTGACAAATGAGTGAACCAGGATTTCAGTGCTGGATTGGGTCAGTGATGGCGATGTTGCGGAGGTGGAAGAATGCAGTCCGGGTGATGTTGTGAATATGGGGTGAGAATGAGAGGGTGTTGTCCAGGATGACGCCGAGGCTCTTGACTTTGGAGAAGGGTACTGGGAATCCATCGATGATTATGAGTGGAGCTGGGGTGTGTTGTGATTTGGTGAGGATGGATTTGGAGCCGATGAGCAGGGCCTCGGTCTTGGTTCCTTTGAGTTTCAGGAAGTTCCTGCTCATCCAGCTCCGGATGTCTTCCAATTTGGATGAAGTCTTTATTTATGAGGTTTAAACCTCCAATAAGCCTTTACCATGCTGGAGGCATAACCTGAGCTAGTCTCTGAACATACTCAGTAACACGGTTGCTAGGAGTTAGCCGAAACAGATTTTGTAACATGGTTGCTAACAGCTAGCCTTGTACAGGTCAACTAGCATGGCTGCTAGCAGCTAGCCGGGACAGGTTTACTAGTATCATAGACTGAACGCACGTCAATGCTACCGCCATATTGGGGAGGGCAAGCCCGGCCTGTACACAACTTATTGAAAACGAGTCGTTGACATCGCTCGAGAGATGCAAACGTCATCGGACTTAGCATCCAGAAGACCAGCAGCTCCCCGTTCACTATCTTTCTTTACAGGCCAGTCCGGGCTGTAAGCAATGGCTCGAGGCAGTCAATACGGCGTCTGTATACATGTCTATGACTAGCATGGCTGCTAGCAGCTAAGCCTAAACGGGTTACCGGTAATTCGCATGACTGTCGGCAGCTAGCTGTAACAGATCAACTAGCATGAGTGCTAGCAGTTTGCCTTGAAAATATGACCATGCCTGGCTGTAAGCAGCTAGCCAGAACAGGTAACTAGCATGGCAGCTAGCAGCTTTTTCTTCCTAAGCAGCATCATGACAGCTGTTTGTGAAGCATTGGCAGAAGAGGCTAACACGGAGCTCCTCCAGAGGGGGTGGCTGCCCGGTTACCAGGAAAAATATTAATTTAATATTAATAAATATAAATATTAAATGATTGTGAATACAAAGAAAATACAATTTTTCTAGGTTCTATTAGGAGCTCAGTGGTTACTTTATTCATATTTATATTATGTCTGTTGAGAGTTCCCATTTTTCATTCAAAAGTTATCAATGGTTGAATATTAATGAGAGGGGAAGTCCCGCCCTGAATTTGCTAAATTGAGATATTTTCCAGAGCCTGTTGAGCAAATCTCAAACAATGCAGCCATCAATAGAGGAAAATAAAAACGGGGGGGGCGTGTCAACCACTCGGTGACGTCAAGGACTCTCATGGGGCTTTCACACCAAAGAGAACCGAGAGCCAGTTCCGGGCTGGTGCTAGGGCCAGTTCCAAACTGGTTCCAGCCTTATCCCAGTTACGAACCGGTTGGTTTCACACCGGCGTGAGCCAGCCATGGAGCCGGCGAGAGCAACGTCCTGACGTCACTTCAAACGTCTGCATACGTCTCCGCTTTTACCGGCAACCCTCGCAGTTTCAAACACAACAATGGTGGAATACGCGGCAGCTGTTCAAGTTTTTCCCTCGTTTGGGCGCCTATTTAGGCAACCAAACACAACAGATCCAGCGAATCTGTGATAATGATCGTGTGCGCGAGAGCAATGACCGGTCTTCGTTTGTCTTCCTGTTTATGACGGTAAGGATAACCCCGCCCCCTGCCCCTGGCGTAAGCGGTTCCCGTTCTAGCCCAGCTCACAACTGGGGCTTGAGTTGAACCGGTTTTTAGGGGCCGGAGCCGGTTCTTTGGCGGTGTGAAACCAAAACCCTGGCTCTAGCTCCGAACCGGCCCGAAACGGGCTCCGATTTTGCGGCGGTGTAAAAGGGCCATCAATGGCCGCGACCCACAGATTGAATACTACCCCTGTCAGTCAAACCAAAGAAAGCCAATAGACATCAGTTGAATTGGAATCACCATTGGTTTAACCCAGGTGACTCATCAATAAATAGGATCTATCGTTTTTAAAGTAAGTGTTCATTATGCATTGCATACATTAGTATTCGACGTAGTTCTAGTGAGAGGACATTATGATAAAGTGAGCTCCATCTGTCGTCCTCTTATCCTGGTTCAATCGACCTTTGTCGCCCCCTGCTGGCCGAGAGAAACACTCATAATAACATCTCATCGGTAATATGTCTTGCTCAGAGAAAGACGTGTGACAAAGCAATTGCGTATTGCATTTAAAACAACTAAAGCCGTAAATAACCAAATTATGTCTTATAATATAATACCTTGGTGTAAGATAAGGCCCACTGCTTCTTATTTATCTATATATTACACTATTTACACTTTCAACTAGCATCTCCATGTATTCATTAATATATTTTTTTGAAATGTTTTAAATAGCACAGAAATCAAGCATTGAATTAACAATAACTGAGCAATGTTAATGTAAATGTAATGTTACGACTTTAAAGGGGACATATTATACCACCATGTGAGCTTGATAGCCTTACAAGCGTTTCGAAAATCTGCTCCATATGACATCACTAGTGGGCGTGTTCACCTAGATCTGTGCTGGATAGATGAGCAACGTTTACTTCAGTCAACTGGGTATCAGCACAGATAATATATATAATATGTCCACTTTAAAGTTGAAAAAACTTGAATGAGGTCTGCCGCCGTTTCAAAATAAAAGCCCTCTTCATGAGGGGAATTTAAATTATACTCTTGACCCGCAACACTCCTTTTGCGCAACATCCCTGTCGATTATTTGACCAAATAAGTGTGGCCTCCAAAGTCACAACCAGAGCCGTCCAACTATTTTACTGTTTACTTACTCAGTTATAAACCAAATAAAATATATATAGGCCTATACATATATATTCTTCACAATTTCATTCCTAAATTTACATTTTCAAGGCACTGTATAAAAGCAGCGTTTTATTATTAATAAATTGACCTAGTTCCTTGCAATAAAGATGGAACAAATGAAAGAGGTTAAACACACAAATGTCCATGGGACAATTTCAATAATTGAATTAATTTCATCAACATATTTTCAACAGTTTGATTTTATTACCAGCAACATTTACCAATATCTATAAACTGATCAATTAATTTATTTCACTTAACCATGTTTCAGCGTTGTCCCGAGATATGTTAAGCGTTTATCGTGTTATGATGTGATGTCCGTTGTGATATTTTGGTTGGTAAAACATCAGCCCTAGTGGCCGTCTTCAGTAAGACACGTCTGTACAGCGCTAGCAACAACAGCAGTAGAAAAATAAATATAGCATCTCCGCTCCAAGTCAAACCTTCCACCCCCAGCCTACACAGGAATAAAAGATAGAAGTACAAATCGGTTTAGTGGAGGAACTTCATAATAATTCAGATTTTGCTCAGAATGTTAAACTGTTTCCGTTCATGTTTTGAGATAAAATAAAGTCTTGCCACAGAACTGCGTCGGTCCAGGATACCAGCGGGATATAAACGGATCAACAGACACTTTTATTTATCGCAGAACACAATAGGCAATATCACGACCACAAAGAAGATTAAATCCACTAAACTAAAACTTCTACCAACTATACAAGGAAAGGTGTGGTTTGTCGTGGCGTGTGTATTTGCTCATCTACCGCACAGAGTTTCCAGTTAAGCTCTGTCTGTTCTGGGCAGTAACACCACCATGGAGAACAACATGTTGGCCCAATCCCAAAGTGAGCCCTAAGGACTAAGGACTCACAGACTTAACTGATCTCAGGTGTTAATTACCTTAAGTGAGTGAGTGTGTGAGGCCACATGGGCTCAGATAGGTATATAAGGGATTGGGACAGCCCTGTTTAAGCTCAGCCCTCTGTGTCCCGGCATCGCTCCATGGGGCAGAGTGTGTGTCAGACACAGGGTGTGTTAGTGTATTAATATGAACCATATAGGCTGGTGACCCCTAGCATCTGGCCTCAGGGTTGGGGGGGTACAGGGGTCAAAGGGGGCACAGGGGTCGCAGGTCCAGGGTCATCCAGGAGGATGAGGTTCAGAGTCTGTGCACCTGCCCTGGTCTCCATGGCGACCGAAACCACCTGGGCGGGGTCAGCATCACCTGACCAGATAATCACATCCTTTGATCAGTATACCACTGGACCAATACATCTATTTGTTTAATGCTGGATCAACACATCTATCGGTTTACAGCTCGATAAATACATCAATCAGTCTACAGCTAAGTTCAATGCAGCCATTATAGCGTTATCAATACATCTTTTGATTAGGATGTGTTAGGCTTAAGAGGTGTTCTATGACTGCCGCTGGATAAGTACTTTCAACATGTTAAAAGACCAATACCTTCTCCTCCTTCTCCTCCACCCAAAATCACACAGACCTGAAGGAAAGGTCAAAGGTTAAACATCTCCAACCTAACAATTATTTTGCATAGTATATTGTATATCTTTACAGTACATATTATATATAGTATAGTGTACATCTTTGCAGTTATATGATATAGTGCATATCTTAACAGTATATATGATATATAGCATAGTGTATATCTTTAAAGTAAATAGTAAAAAGTATTTTACATTTCACATAAATTATTATACGCATCGTATATATATATAAGTATCGTATATATTATTAAATAAAGTATATTTATTTTATACTATAGTATACATTATATACTATTGTACAAATAATATAAGTATTTATTATATACTATACTATATATATAGCCTAGTATATATATCTATATCTTCGTTACCCGGGGCAACCCACTGGCTGCCTCAGACGAGCTGTCGTCTGTCACACTGGTCTCACTCAGGTCCTCAACTGATGGCTGTTTATGAAGGAATCTTTTCCTTCTGCACAGTAACACACATGTCAACATTTCACAGGTCAACAACCAACATATACACAACACACATGTTAGCAACACAACATACACAACACACATGTAAACATGTTTCATGTGTGTGTGGCATCAAAATGTTTCCTGGTCTCAGCTGTATAATGCCCTATTCGCACGGGATTAGTATTACCTGGGGACCTCTGGTAATTTGTAAATTACCCCCCCACGTCTGTGTTTCTTGCGGCGCATTCGCACGGGATTAGTGAAGTCTGTGTTTTACTCGAATTTACTGACATCACGGCCCGGATGTGACGTCAAAACCGCGCGCACGTCGCAACCCATTGTTGTGTGTGCACGTCCATGCTTCTGCAGTGAGAAAGTGACATGGCGGCGTGGAGGAAAAACAGACATTGGGGCCGGGAAGAAACGCTGCAGCTGCTAGCTGTGTGGGGCGAGCCACAATACCAGAGACAGTTTGAAAATATGGTCCACAACCACACGGTGTGGCAGAAAAGTTTGCACCTAAAACGCCTTCAAAAATGCCGCTCACAGTTTCCACCGCAGCCTGCATGTTTCCACCCGTACAGTATGGTTTCAACCAGGGAAGAAGTAGAAAAGTCGCGCAATAAAAAACAAAAACAAACAAAAATGCCCCTCAATTACTGAGATGCAAATTCGCACGGGACTAGTTTTACCACGGGACGTCGGTCTTTGGTGAAATTACAGTAGGTAATTTGCGGGGGAATTTTTACCTACTTTTTTACTGACATGGCGCATTCGCACGGGATTAAGATCACCGACGTCCTCCGCAATTATTACAAATTACCTGAGGTCCCCAGGTAAAACTAATCCCGTGCGAATAGGGCTTAAGGTGCAAGTTTCACCCGTAGCAGGAGGTGCTATTCTCACCTGTAGCAGGAGGTGCTATTCTCACCTGTGGGAGGTGCTAGTATAACCTGTAGGAGGTGCTAGTCTCACCTGTAGGAGGAGGTGCTAGTCTCACCTGTAGGAGGTGCTAGTCTCACCTGTAGGAGTTTCTCACTTGTAGCAGGAGGTGCTAGTATAACCTGTAGGAGGTGCTATTCTCACCTGTAGGGGGAGGTGCTGGTCTCACCTGTAGCAGTAGGTGCTAGTCTCACCTGTAGCAGTAGATGGCCGTGGCGGTGATGAAGAGGAGGCTGATGAGGAGCAGCATGCAGGCAACGATAGCCACGTTCTTCCTCTTCTCCTGCTTGGCCTCTTGGAGCTCCCACCACTGGAGGTCGTTGAACTGGCAACGCTCCCCCATGTAGCCCACTACACAGCTAGCACAGAAACATGGTGACTTAACAACAACACCCCTGTGTAGCCGCAGTACAGCTAGCACAGACACATGCTAACTTAATAACAACACCCCTGTGTAGCCGCAGCACAGCTAGCTCAGACACATGGTAACTTAATAACAACAACCCGTGTAGCCCGCTACACTGCTAGCACAGACACATGCTAATGTTACCGGTCCCAAGTGGCCAGGATGGAAGTAACAAATAGATTGTTGAGAGCGGATTTTCCTTCACTCCCTGAAAAGCAGGTAGATGTCAGTACAGGATTGAAGCAACAGAGCTTTGTTTCCATTTTCCGAAATCTGTCACTTTAATGAACAATTATCCCAAATATCACATATAAATATAAACTATTCCCTGGCTAAAGTGCATGTTCAATTGTCCCTTAGTCTCCTTGTTAGAAATAAAACATCAAAAGTAGGCCTACAATAAAAAGTGAGGCTCACATGTCTCGTTCCTCTCTACTCTTAATTCACGTTACAATAAATACACAACTCTTGTTACAATTCATATCAAAATACACACTCCTTTTGTCAAAATTCACCTAAGCTAAAGTTGAAGTGCCTGTTTTCAGCTTATTGGCTGGTTATTTTTTAAAGCTATTTCACATAGTGCAATTTAATACAGTTTTGTTAAATTTTCAAACCTAAAATGTCAAACCTAAATATACTTTGGCTTTACACCACAATAACTTTTGTCATTTAAAAGACTGTTCTCCCATTTTCGACAATAGACAACACAATTTACATTAAACCACTGCCTGAACTACAATGGTTGATAGGTCTGCCTAACTGACAGGCTAAGCATAGCTATAACACATCATATAAACACTTTTCTTAAAATATCCTATCATAACGTCATCAACAACCCGTGTAGCCCGCTACACTTCTAGCACACACACATGCTAACTTAATAACAACAACCCGTGTAGCCCGCTACACAGCTAGCACAGACACATGCTAACTGAAGGGTGGAGGTGGAGGAGAAGTTGAAGGGTGAAGGTTGGAGGTGTGAAGGGTGGAGGTGTGAAGGTGAAGGGTGGAGGTGTGAAGGGTGGAGGTGGAGGAGGTGGAGGTGTGAAGGCGATGGGTGGAGGAGAAGGGTGGAGGTGAAGGTGAAGGGTGGAGGTGAAGGGTGGAGGAGGTGGTGGAGGTGTGAAGTTAAAGAGTGGAGGTGAAGGGTGGAGGTGTGAAGGTGAAGGGTGGAGGTGAAGGGTGGAGGAGGTGGTGGAGGTGTGAAGGTGAAGGGTGGAGGAGGAGGAGGAGGCGGAGGTGTTTACTTGCAGGCGAAGGCCTCCATCTCGGGGAGATATCTGCAGGTCCCCTCGTAGAGGCAGAAGGAGGCGTGGCTTGCCGGACAGCCCCCTAGCGAGTCACCGTGACGACTGGGCGGGGAGGGGGTGGGGCTAGCGGTCACCATGGAGACCGTGGTCCTGGCACCTAGGGAGGAGGGGGGGGGGGGTCAGGTAGATTACTCATGATGTCGTCAGGGCTAGCTAGGTGAAAGTGCTAACCCCTGACCTAGCCTGACCTAAATACTGTACCAGATACATGTTAATATGTTTTTTTGTACTGTATCAGAGAGGGAAAAGCCCCAGAAAAGGACTGTTAAGATCTGGAATGAAGAAAGCATTATGGCACTCCAGGGGTGCTTTGACTGTACCTCATGGGAGGGTTTTAAATGTCCGGACTTGAATGTACAGGTGGAGGTGATATCTGATTACATTACGTTCTGTGTGGACTCAGTACTGCCAACCAAGACTGTTAAGACGTATCCCAACAATAAACCCTCGGTATCAGGAAAGTTAAAATCACTCTTAAACAAAAAGAAACTGGCCCATATCCATAAGGACGAAATTGCTAAGAGAGATACACAAAGAGAAATTAAAAGACAGATCAAGATAGACAAGAATACTTATAAACAAAAAGTAGAGCAAAACATGGCCCTGGGTAATTCTAGGCAGGCATGGCAGTCAATCAAGGCCATGACCAGCGCCCCTCATGAGGGGAAGGGGAAAAACAACATAGCTCTTAAGGGTGGGAAGGCCAGGATATGGCAAATAATCTAGATGTTTTCTTTTCTCGTTTTGAAAAATGGATTGGAACTAACACTGACCAAAAGCAGCCTGATCTAACAACCGATCAGTCTATCAATATCTCACAGACAGAAGTGTGTGCGATGTTCAAGAGAGTTAACACACGCAAGAGCCCCGGCCCAGACAACATCTGTGGCAATGTGTTAAAATTCTGTGCTGAACAACTGTCCCCAGTTTTCACAGATATTTTCCGGTCCTCTCTGGATCAGTGCATTGTTCCACTTTTATGGAAAACATCAACTATTATCCCCATCCCCAAGATTCCTTCACCGACTGAGCACAACCACTACCGTCCTATAGCATTAACTTCATTGGTAATGAAATGCTTCGAACGGATAGTAAAAAAATACATTTTACCAAGGATCAATCATCTACTAGACCCTCTGCAATTTGCTTATCAGTCCAGCAGGGGGGTTGATGATGCTATTTTAACCTTGCTACATCTTGCTTACACACACCTGGAAGCTCCAAAAACACACATTAAAATTATATTCTTTGATTTCTCATCTGCATTTAACACCATCCACCCTAATACCCTGGCTCAGAGGCTGCAGGACGACTTTGAACTGGATGGAAGCCTGATACTCTGGCTCCTTGACTTCCTCAGTCAGAGAGTCCAACAGGTGAAGGTGGGCTCTTCTCTTTCTGATCAAATCATGACCAATATCGGCTTCCCCCCCAAGGGTGTGTGCTATCCCCCCTACTGTTTATACTATACACCAATAACTGCTCCAGCCCTCACCCTGGTAGGCATTTAATTAAGTTTGCTGATGATACAGCATTGGTCAGCCTCCTCCAAGGAGATGAGCAGGACCATGGCCCAGTCCTGCATGAGTTCCTTAACTGGTGTGAACAATCCCATCTCCTCCTAAACACCTCAAAGACTAAAGAGATGGCTATTGACTTTAGGAGAGACAAAGCATTTCATTCAACGATTATCCAAGGGCAGCCCATACAGTCTGTCCATGAGTATAAGTATTTGGGGGTGGTTTTAGACCACAAGTTGAAGTGGGAGCCGTACACGGAACTCGTTCAGAAAAAAGGACAGCAAAGGCTTTACTTTTTAAAAAAGCTGATTTCATTTGATGTAGACCGTAAAATGGCTAAGATGTTCTACACTGCTTATGTGGAGAGCGTCTTGACCTTCTGCATAATCTGCTGGTTCGGCAGCGCAGCAGAAGCACAGAAGAGTAGGCTTAGGAAAATAGTGACCACTGCCAGCAAGCTGTTGGGTACTAATTTAAATATTCTGGAAAATACCTACAGAGAGCGAGTTCAGAGTAAAGCAGAAATTATTTTAGCAAATTCAAAACACCCACTTTTCTCCACCTTCGAACTATTACCCTCAGATAGCAGGTTTCGATACCCAGCCCTCTCCAAAAATAGAACAAAACAGTCATTCATTCCACAATCCATCAGCCATTTAAACAAACATTTAAAAAGAAGGTTTTAATTGTTGGTTTAAAATGCCAACATCTTATATGTGTCCCTGAACTATGTGGAAAATATGATGATTTGTTTTTTTTTGTTTTTTTTATTTACTTTTTTGTTGTTTGTTTTTTTATGTCGTTGTTGTTAATGGTCATGTGTATCTGTCTTTTCACTGAGAACAATTTCCCCAAGGGGACAATAAATTTCTAACTAACTAACTATCAGATACATGTTGATATGTACTTTCTACTGTACCAGATACATGTTGATATATACTATATACTTTACCAGATACATACATGCTAATATGTACTATATACTGTACCAGATACATGTTAATATGTGCTTTATACTGTGTCAGGTACATGTTAATATATACTATATACTGTATCAGATACATGTTAATATGTACTTTGTACTGTATCAGATACATGTTAATATGTGCTTTTACTGTATCAGATACATTTTAATATGTACTATATACTGCATCAGATACATGTTAATATGTAGTATATACTGTACCAGATACATGTTAATATGTACTATAAACTGCATCATATACATTTTAAAATGTACTATATAATGTAGATACATACATGTTAATATGTACTATAAACTGTACCAGATACATACATGTGTTATGTACTTTATACAGTATCAGATTTGATATGTACTTTGTACAGTATCAGATACATGTTAATACGTCCTATATACTGCATCAGATACATGTTAATATGTGATATATACTGTATCTGATACATAATATATAGTACAGGGGTCTCAAACTCGCGGCCCGCGGGCCAATTGCGGCTCGCCGGACCATATTTTGTGGCCCCCTTCTTGACATCAAAGTTTAGGGCCTTTTTCTTTTTGGTATGGCTTCTCCCAAGTGTGTGTGTGCTGAAGATACGCCCTTCTCTCCTGTGTGACTCCTCTGATGTACTTCGAGATTACTGAAGCATCTGAAACTAACCGCATAGCAACTGAGTTCCTCAAGTTGTGGAGCATCGTATCATTTTTTCAGTCAGTTTTTCTCACTGCAAACGTTGGTAGGCTATTTATAGAAAATGTCTGCTTTGACATGTTTGATTGCATTTTATAATCTGCATGGGCCTGGATACGTGTGTGTGTGTGTGTTAGGGCTGTAACGATACGGGTATCGAAACCGAAATCGCGACACTCAAAGCCACGAACCTGTCTCGCGTTGTGAGAAGGCAGAAGCGCGATACGCCCTTTCTAACTCTCCGGTCAAATTGTCCGATTGAAATTTGCAAATAATTTGTCTAAATAATAGTCTGCTGACACCGCCCCCTCTTATCGATGCCGTAAGTATGCAACGAGATGCCCTCTCTGTGATGACAGCTCTGCGTGGCTGGAGGATTGCATTTCTCCACAGCCGTCGAAGTCCTCATTTGCGATATGAACAACATTTATCTAGAGTGGGCCATGCGAGAAAAAAATTGCCTGTGTGATCCCTGTCTCCATTGTTTTGTCTGATTTGACCGGCAGTTGGCCTGCTTATAGGTCGGAATGAAGCGGGCCACCGATTATTGACAGGATGGGTAATTTATTCTACCGGACTCGTTCGCTTCTTCACTAGACACACACGCTACCGCTCGCTCTCCTCGCTCGTCCACCCACTCGCTGACGTCACTCACACACATGCTGCCATTCTCGCGCACACACATACACTACTCGTAACACTATGCCTCGTTATTGCGACGTTCATGTTAGATGGTCATGTTTTTTTTTCCCATCCATTGAATGTTAGGCTATTAAACATGTTGCATTCTATACGGCCTGGTTATGTCATTATTTAAGCTAGGCCTACATAGCCTAATAAGAAGCGCTAATAGGATATTTGACTAAACCACCAAATTAGTTGAGGGTTTTTGCCTACCTGCAAGCATCCTCCAACTGCAATCTTTGGTTATTTATTTATTAATTTAGCTATACTTTAATAGTATTCTTTCTGTTCAAATATGTTCAGTGTTCCAAATTATTTGTTATTAAATGTTACATTAAGTTAATTGTTATATAAGTGGTGTTGAAATAAAAAAAATCGTGGGATGTATCAAACCGTGGGTCAAAAATCATGATACAAACCGAATCGTGAGTTGGTGTATCGTTACAGCCCTAGTGTGTGTGTGTGTGTGTGTGTGTGTGTGTGTGTGTGTGTGTGTGTGTGTGTGTGTGTGTGTGTGTGTGTGGTGTGTGTGTGTGTGTGTGTGTGTGTGTGTGTGTGTGTGTGTGTGTGTGTCCAGTGTGAAATAGTGTTTTGTATCAAGTTGAGGCTGACACATATTAATTTAAATGTATATATCATGAGATAAAATCATGTAATACATTTAGGAAATTATTACATGCATCTCTTCTCTAAAATATTCGACCCTGGAAGTTAAAACTTCTCAGTTTCTCTGCCGCAATCATCTGCGCGTCTGGCTTTTTTCTTTTTTTTTTTCCCGTGTTAAAATGATGAACAGATGAAGAGCAGCAGTGATCAGGAGGAGTAGGCAAGAAAAGACATATGTCCAGAAGGACAGTTCATGTTCTGAAGAAGGTTCATGTTCTGAAGAAGGTTCATGTTTTAAAGAGCCGTTCATGTTCAAAAAAGCATTCATGTTGCAGCATTGTTAATAGTAAAGCTTGAGAAGACTGGATATTTGTACTTTTTTGTGGAATACTTGATGCGGCCCAGCCTCACCCAGACTACTTCCAGCGGCCCCCAGGTAAATTGAGTTTAAGAACCCTGATGTAGTATATACTGAATCAGATACATGTTAATATGTGATATATACTGAATCAGATACATGTTAATATGTGATATATACTGAATCAGATACATGTTAATATGTGATATATACTGAATCAGATACATGTTAATATGTGATATATACTGAATCAGATACATGTTAATATGTGATATATACTGAATCAGATACACGTTAATATGTAGTATATACTGAATCAGATACACGTTAATATGTGATATATACTGAATCAGATACATGTTAATATGTGATATATACTGAATCAGATACACGTTAATATGCAGTATATACTGAATCAGATACACGTTAATATGTGATATATACTGAATCAGATACATGTTAATATGTGTTATATACTGAATCAGATACACGTTAATATGTGATATATACTGAATCAGATACATGTTAATATGTGATATATACTGAATCAGATACACGTTAATATGTAGTATATACTGAATCAGAATACACGTTAAATATGTGATATATACTGAATCAAGATACATGTTAATAATGTGATATATGCTGAATCAGATACATGTTAATAATGTGATATATACTGAATCAGATACACGTTAATATGTGATATATACTGAATCAGATACACGTTAATATGTGATATATACTGAATCAGATACATGTTAATATGTGATATACTGAATCAGATACCCGTTAATATGTAGTATATACTGAATCAGATACACGTTAATATGTGATATATACTGAATCAGATACATGTTAATATGTGATATATGCTGAATCAGATACATGTTAATATGTGATATATACTGAATCAGATACACGTTAATATGTGATATATACTGAATCAGATACACGTTAATATGTGATATATACTGAATCAGATACACGTTAATATGTGATATATACTGAATCAGATACATGTTAATATGTGATATATACTGAATCAGATACATGTTAATATGTGATATATACTGAATCAGATACATGTTAATATGTAGTATATACTGCATCAGATACATGTTAATATGTGATATATACTGAATCAGATACATGTTAATATGTGATATATACTGAATCAGATACATTTTAATATGTGATATATACTGTATCAGATACATGTTAATATATAGTATATACTGCATCAGATACATGTTAATATGTGATATATACTGAATCAGATACATGTTAATATGTGATATATACTGAATCAGATACATGTTAATATGTGATATATACTGAATCAGATACATGTTAATATGTAGTATATACTGTATCAGATACATGTTAATATGTAGTATATACTGTATCACATGTTAATATGTAGTATATATTGCATCAGATACATGTTAATATGTAGTATATACTGCATCCGATACATGTTAATGTGTAGTATATACTGTATCAGATACATGTTAATATGTAGTATATACTGTATCACATGTTAATATCTAGTATATACTGCATCAGATACATGTTAATATGTAGTATATACGGTATCACATGTTAATATGTAGTATACTGCATCAGATACATGTTAATATGTAGTATATACTGTATCAGATACATGTTAATTATGTAGTATATACTCTATCACATGTTAATATTTAGTATATACTGTATCAGATACATGTTAATATGTAGTATACACTGCATCAGATACTGTATCACATGTTAATATGTGATATATACTGAATCAGATACATTTTAATATGTGATATATACTGCATCAGATACATGTTAATATGTAGTATATGCTGCATCAGATACATGTTAATATGTAGTATATACTGCATCAGATACATGTTAATATGTAGTATATGCTGCATCAGATACATGTTAATATGTAGTATATACTGTATCACATGTTAATATGTAGTATATACTGCATCAGATACATGTTAATATGTAGTATATACTGCATCAGATACATGTTAATATGTAGTATATACTGCATCAGATACATGTTAATATGTAGTATATACTCCATCCTCCCTGGTGAATCCTCCAGGTGGTGGAGGAGGGCTCTATGAGTCCTGGTGCTTAGGCTGAGGTAGGACGTGTTGATACACACCCTCACAGGTGGTCCCGTCTCCATGGTAACCCGGCCGGCACCTGCACAGGTAGCTCCCCGGGCTGTTGTGGCACTCAGCGCTGCGGTGACAGGGGGGGGTCCCCGAGGAACACTCGTCGATGTCTGGAGAACCACGGAGAGACACGGAGGGGGTCAGGGCAGCGGTCCCTCTCCACATGAGTTTACATTTCACACGATTTACGCTGCATCTATTTGTACCTTAGTTATTATAATATATTGCCGTCATTAATATATTTTTTATTTTCATCTAATTATAATTATTCATGTCCAGTATTGTAGTTCATTTATTTGATTTTTTATTTAGGCTTAGCTCTTTTACTTGTGTTTATTTTATTCTTTTACTTTATTTTATGTTGCACTGGTGAAGGAGCCTGAGACTTAAGAATCCCATTGCCAGTCTGTAATTGTTGTGACTGTAAACCATCTTGAACCTTGACCAACTTGAATCTTGCTTTTAACAACCTTTAACACTATTCCCATTGCTGCTATTTTTTTTTTAATCTCTGTTTGAATTCTTACTGCTTTTATTTTGTTTACTGTGTTTTACTTGCTCTTCATTTTGCCATGTAATGCACTTTGGGTCAACTCCTGTTGTATTTAAATGTGCTATATAAAAGTGACTTGACATGACTTGACTATAATGTTTGTTACGTTTGTTTTGTTAGTTCGTAGTTATCGTTACTTTAGCGAATACTTTAGCATCTATTTCTGTTTTACTTAGCACTACTTTGTATTTTTATTGTCTTGTATTGCTTTCCTGTGTCTTCCACTGCTGCTGGGCTGCTGTAACGACAAGGATGTATAGAATAATAAGAGAGAGTCGCTTCTAAACATCCCAACATGAGATGAACGAACACACCAACACACAGCCTCCCGTCGCCTTGGAAACCGTGCACACAGCGGCACGCCGGGCGCCCCTCCTCCTGTGCACAGCGAGCGTGCACGTGGCAGCCTGGAGACCCGCAGCCCTCCTGGTCTGCAAGGAACGGAGAGACACGCGCTCAGTCACACAGGGAGAGGATGTGGTGCCCTCTGGTGGCCGAGCTCAGTAGTGCAGTCAGAAAACAATTGACCGCTTGTTAATGACGAGTAGATTACCGAGTCTTCATGAAGAGTGTGTTAGGGAAGAGTGTTATTATGAAGAGTGTTGATGAAGAGTGATGATGGCCTGATGAAGAGTGTGATTAGGAGTGTTGATGTAGAGTGTTGATGAAGAGTGTGGTGAAGAGTGTGATAATGAAGAGTGTGATTAGGAAGAGTGTTGATGAAGACTGATGAGGAGTGTGATGACCTGATGAAGAGAGTGATGACCTTATGAAGAGTGTTACCTGCCACCATCTTCTCAGTGAAGGTCTTCTCCTGGTCCTCCTCTTCCTCAGCGGAGAGCGGACCTTCATCGTTCAGAGTCGTGTTTTTACCGGGAAACTGATCTGAAGAATCTAAACAGAGAGGAAGATATGGTCAGTGTGACGCACACACACACACACACGCACACACGCACGCACGCACGCACGCACGCACGCACGCACGCACGCACGCACGCACGCACGCACACGCACGCACGCACGCACGCACGCACGCACGCACGCACGCACGCACGCACGCACGCACGCACGCACGCACGCACAGCACACACACACACACACACACACACACACACACACACACACACACACACACGCACGCACACAAACCCACAAGCAGACACGTACCAGTACATTGTCGTCCGTTGTCCATCAGACCTGAGCCCTCAGGACAGACACACATCGGCCCCGCCTCCGTATCCAGGCAACCCAGACCACACCCCCTCAGCTCCCCAACACACATCCTCACCTCTGAGGAAACACAACACAACATATACAACATATATAACATATATAATATTCATACTTCATTAGATTATCAGCTATACTAAAGGGTGGGGTAGGGTGGGGTAGGACAGTAGGGCAGGGTGGTAGGACAGGATGGGTTAGTGTAGGGTAGGGTAGGACACAGACAGACAGACAGCGTAGGGTAGGGTAGGACAGTAGGGTAAGGTAGGGGAGGTAAGTAGGGTAAGGTAGGATAGGGTAGTAGAGTAGGGTAGAGTAGTAGGGTAGGGTAGGGTAGAAAGGTAGGGTAGTAGGGTAGGGTTAGGGTAAGGTAGGGTAGGGTATGGTAGGGTAGTAGGGTAGAATAGTATGGTAAGGTAGGGTAGGGTAGGGCAGGGTAGGGCTGTACCGTGGCAGGACTTGCGGTCCGCCAGGAGGGCGTATCCCTCAGGACAGGAGCAGGCGTAGGAACCGGGCAGGTTCTCACAGCCCAGCGAGCAGCCGTGGTTCCACAGAGCACACTCGTTAACATCTGGAGAGACAACACTGGTTAACATCTGGAGAGAACACTGGTTAACATCTGGAAAGAACACTTGTTAACATCTGGAGACACAACACTTGTTAACATCTGGATACACAACACGCATTAACATCTGGAGAGAACAACACTCGTTATTAGTTGTTATTTCTTTGCTTCATCTGGAGAGATCTCCAGATGTTAACGAGTGTTGTTCTCTCCTGATGTTAACGAGTGTTGTTCTCTCCTGATGTTAACGAGTGTTGTTCTCTCCTGATGTTAACGAGTGTTGTTCTCTCCAGATGTTAACGAGTGTTGTTCTCTCCAGATGTTAACGAGTGTTTCTCTCTGCAGATGTTATAAAGTGTTGTTCTCTTGTTAACATTTGGAGAGAACAACACTAGGTAACATCTCCAAAACACTGGTTATATCTACAGAACACTGGCTAACATCTACACAATACTGGTTAACATCTACATAGCACTGGTTAACATCTACACAACACGGTTATAATTAGACAACACTGGTTATAATAACTACACAGCACTCGTTAACTCGTTAACCGTTGTTACTAGGTATCCAACCCACCTTCACAGTAGTTTCCATGGTAACTGAGAGTGAAGCCCTCGCCGCACTGGCAAACTCCTAGTTGAGAACTGGAGCAAACGTCCACACACTCACCGGTCCGGTCGTCACAGCCTGCACACAGAGGACCAGGATCAACCACCCTCCAGCCTTCACCCTCAATCACCCATCACCTGTCAGTCACCATCCGTCACCCATCACCCTTCACCCCCGCATTACTCCGAAGTACCCCCAGGGGTACACGGACCCCCATTTGAGAACCACTGGGAGAGAACTGAAGCCTCGTTGAGCTGAAACTGACCTGGAGTCAGCGGCGTGCCGCCTCCTATAGGCTGGTTTAGGGGGTGCACCACCCTCAGGCCCACAGGGGCTCTGCTCATTGGCTGGAGGTTCACGTCCGTTAGCGGGACACCGGAGTACTTGTTGATGCGTTGGATGGAATGAGAGGCGGAGTCGCTGTAGAAGACCTCGTCCAGGAACACCGACAGACAGACTGACGAAGACCTGAGGACAGACAGACACCAGAGGGTCTCAGAGGGCCTGGACCAGGACCCAGAGGGACAAGGTCGTGGTTTCAGAGGGCCAAGGTCTGGTTTGGATCCTCTCCTGGGCCCTGATTGGCTGCTGACCTGAGGGGCGGGTTCATGATGGTGACGTTCTCCCCGTCATAGTCGCAGGAGCAGATGGCGCCCTGGAGGTTGGAGCCGAACCGCGCCCAGAAGAGTCTCCGGTCCGCCAGGTCCAGGGCCAGCGCCGTCAGCTGCCCCCGCACCGCGAGCAAGGCAGCAGGGGTCCGACCGGACAGGTCCGCCCTCTGGATGCTGGAGACAGGACCTCCAGACAGCCAGAACAAGACCCTGGAAGACAGTTCTACTGGACCTTAGTTCTACTGGGTTCTACTGGACCTTAGTTCAAGTAGACCTTATTTCTACTGGACCTTAGTTCTGCTGGACCTTAGTTCTACTGGAGCTTAGGGTCAGAAGTCAGAGGTCAGAGGTGGGGAGGGTACCTCTATCTGGGGTCAGAGGATAGAGGTCAGAGGTTACAGGTCAGAGGTCAGAGGTGGGGAGGGTACCTCTGTCTGAGGTCAGAGGATAGAGGTCAGAGGTTACAGGTCAGAGGTCAGAGGTGGGGAGGGTACCTCTGTCTAGGGTCAGAGGATAGAGGTCAGAGGTTACAGGTCAGAGGTCAGAGGTCAGAGGTGGGGAGGGTACCTCTGTCTGGGGTCCAGCACCAGGCAGCAGGGCCGCTCCAGACCTGAGACCACCATCTCCTGGTTCCCCCCCGTGAGGCTGACGCTCCTGATCTCTCCTGTCGCCTCATTGGTCGGGACGTCTCCATGCTCCTCATTGGTCCAGTACACTCGGTCCCCCAGCCAATCCACAGCCAGCCCAGAGACCCCCGGCTGGCTGGAGACCAGCTTCTGGAGAGCAGTACCAGAAACATCCCATAATGCGTTACAGCCCAGTGACACTCTGAAGCTCAGTCCATCTCTCTGCCTCGGTTCAACATCTGACACACTTCAGGAGAGATGGTGGATACATAGAAATACATTTATGTCGAGATATTAGATACAATAGAAACACATTTATGTTGAGATATTAGATATAATAGAAACACATTTATGTTGAGATATTAGATATAATAGAAACACATTTATGTTGAGATATTAGATATAATAGAAATACATTTTAGTTGAGATATAAGCTATAACAGAAAGATGTTTTAGGAACACTGAATGATGCGTCATTCAGCTGAACCTGTCTGTGAGCTAACGATGACAACACAGTAATACCATATAATATGTAATCAGTATAACAGACCTGTCTGGGGGGTCCGGAGAGTCCGGCGCGGTAGAGGACCCCCGTGCTGCGCTCCACCCAGAACAGGCTGCGCTGGGCGTAGTGGTAGTCCAGCAGAACCCCCAAACCAGGACCGGAACCCCCCCGGCCTCCACCTGACACCACCCGGCCCACCCCCGACACCACCCGGCGGTGGTTCCCTCCGTCCAGATCCATCCGGTGGAGCGCCTCGCCATGGAGGAACATAACATAGGGGTCTGGACCTTCAACACACAGTGTACACCTTCAGCTCCACCGTCAGCTCCACCGTCAGCTACACCATCAGCTACACCTTCAGCTACACCTTCAGCTACACCATCAGCTACACCATCAGCTACACCATCAACTACACCGTCAGCTATTCCCTCCAGCTGGAGGTTACACCTACAGCTGCACCTTCGGCTAGAGGTTACACCTTCAGCTAGAGGTTACACCTCCAGCTAGAGGTTACACTTTCAGCTACACCTTCAGCGAGAGGTTACACCTTCAGCTAGAGGTTACACCTTCAGCTAGAGGTTACACCGTCAGCTAGATGTTACACCTTCAGCTGGAACTACACTTTCAGCTAGAGGTTACACCATCAGCTGTATGTTTTGTCTGGCACGGCTTTATGCCTGCTGCTCTATTCAGGCTGTAACTGAGGTTCAACATCTGAGGTTGGCATGTCCCTTATGATGTCATGATGGGTATAGGAGGCAAGGTTCTAACATCTGATTGGACGGTTCACATTGCACTAACATCCATAAGGTTCTGGGTTTGATTCCCAAGGATAAGCTCAACCCCACCCTGAAAGCCTTGCCCTTCTGTCCTGAAGCTCAGCAGCCAGCACCAGCTCTGTGGATATGTGGACGTTTGATGGGACAGACAGCAGACGGCCGGCAGACGCAGAGGAGATGTTTCTAGATGCTTCTCCTCATCCCTCAGAGTGTTCCCAGGCTAATGGGCTGCTGACCTGAAGGGAGCTCTGTCCGGGCGTCATGTGAAACCAGGGACACAGCGCTCGCTCGCTCAGGAATGAGACGACAATGCAAACCTTCAGGGGACAATGAGGCTCCCAGCCTGAGCAGTGAATCACCCCCAGACCAGTGGGACTCCCTACGTGACCAATGGGCGGATCCCAGTGGGAGATAGTAGGAACCAGTAGAATTGCAGAACTGATTCAGAAAGGACCATTGGTTTTGTAATGATTTAAATATCAAAGGTTAATATCGAGCACTGGGAGACTGAGTGTTATATCTGATTCAACATCACACAGCCCTTAAAGGGGAACCCATTGAAACAGGTTGGAGTAAAGATCCCAGCGATGGTCTGAGAGTTCTCAGGAAGAAGGGGAGGGGTTACCCCCTGTTAGCCCGTTACCATGCTGTCACTAAGCTAATCGCTAAGCTTGTCGCCTCGCAAGGTACGACGCATAGCATGGCTCTCGATGTTGAAGAGCATAGGTGACTGGATCCGATATCCATAACATATATAACATCACGTGAAAATATAATAAGTTCTCTAAAATAACTCATAAATAATAAAAAGCTGAATGCTGACGTCTCACCTGGACAGCTGTGGTTCCACGCCACCCCTGGATCTGTTCGCTCCCAGCATGCACTGCTCTGCCCAGAGGCGGCCAGGCCTTGAACCAGCAACCAGACCATCCCAAACGCTGTCGCCGTTGCCGTAGCAACGGCCATGCTCCCAAGGGGTAGTCCCGGCGGGTGGGGGGGGGGGGGGGGTGGCGCTCACCGCCTCCCGCGGTGCATACCCCGACGCACCCGAGTCCTGACGGCCGGGAAACGGTGAAGGGTTGCCGGTTCGATTCCTGACTCCTCCGGGTCCGGAGGTTCTCTTAGGTGTTGATCGAGGCAGGCCTAGCTGCCCCTGAGGAGAGGCAGGGCGGGCATGGAGCTCACCACAGGGGAGGGGGGGGCGGGGACCCTCATCGTCGCCCCAGAACCTGGCCGGTCTGTCGGGCGCCGGCCTCACGATGGAGAAGGTCCTCGTGGACCCTACTGACACCTTCTAGGACACCCCTCGGGGGTCCCTGCACCCAGCCTGGCTGTGGTCCACGTCCGGTCCAAGGCTTGTTGGACTGGTCCAAGCCTAGCTAACCCTATTCCAAGCCTGATTGAACTGTCCAAGCCTAGCTAACCCTAGTCCAAGTCTGGATGAACTGGTCCCAGCCTAGTTGAACTGGTCCAGTCTGGTTGTCCTGGTTCCTCTGGTCCCAGTCTGGCAGTAGTGGTCCCAGGTTGGTCTTTCTGCTCCCAGTCTTGTTGTCCTGCTCCCAGTCCTCCCCACGGTCCTCAGCACAGTTTAGGAGCAGAGTATGAAATTCCTGACACTGCTGTGATGAATGTGACACGTTAGAGAGCAGAGAGGAGAGCTTACCTAGAGGAGCAGGGGAGGAGGAGAGGAGAGGGGGGGGGGAGAGGTCTTTAGGAGGAGGAGAGCAGTGGAGGTCTTCAGGAGGTGTAGCGAGGAGGAGAGTAGAGGTCTCATCAGGAGGACGAGGAGACTGAAGCAGGACCTGGAAAGATCGACTATATGTCTGGACAAGAAGAACACTCCTCTGTATAGGGCCAGTGTCTGAGAGAGAGAGAGAGAGAGAGAGAAGAGAGAGAGAGAGAGAGAGAGAGAGAGAGAAGAACACGACCAGTGTGAGAGAGAGAGAGAGAGAGAGAGAGAGAGAGAGAGAGATCTAGAGAGAGATCTAGTATCTTGGTGTCTACATTAGTAGTATAGTGTGTATTAATGAACATTTGTGAATATTAGTGGGAATTTATTTGTCTTGGTGTGTATACTAGTAGCGTTGTGTGTATTACTGAATATTATTGGGTATGTATGTGTCTTGTTGTGTATATTGGTAGTATTGCATGTATTAGCGAATGTTAGTGAATATTTGTGTGTATTTATGTATCTGGGCGTGTTTATTATAAGTATAGTGTGTATTAATGGTTATTAATGTGTCTCTGTGTGTATATTAGTAGTATTGCGTGTATTAGTGTGTATTAATGTATCTTAGTGTACATTAGTATTATAGTGTTCATTAGTGTATAAATGTGTCTTGGTGTGTATATAACTACTGTTGCGTCTATGAGTCTGTATTAATGTGCGTACATTATGTCTATAATAGTTTGCCTCCAGCGTGACTCATGTCCAGGTGATGCGTGAGGAATTGTTTCCCAGGGAACAGCAGCTAGCAGCGGTTAGCATGCCGTCTACGGCCATGACTGGGGTATTGTTCTGCGCAGTCAGCCGCTAATCTGATAGCTGTTGTCTAGCGTCACGACGTTAGCCTGGCTGACCTCTTCACCCTGCAGCCAGACAAAGGGCCTCACTGAAGACACGCCGGGACCACCGCTGGGGTCGCCATGACCACCGGGCGGTGGTGGGATGTGTGCCTGTTAACGGCGCCGCCCGCATGTAATGGCCGTGGGCATTCAGCCAACGAGTGTTGATACATCGCTTCCTGTTGGAAACCGCTAAAAAAACGCTGGACGACGGAGACAAAGGAACAAAGAAAGTCGAGAACGAAGAAAGACGCAGGATGGAGCGGGTCGGTTAGTTTGGTGGAACGGGGTTTAATATAGTTAAAGGTTGGATACACCAGCAGATGACCGGGGTCAACAGTATAACTGCTAAACTGGTAACCCTATTGTGGAATGAAATGTGTAATGAATATAATTATGAATGAAATACTCATTTAATAAAATGTAACAAAGACAAATTTATTAAAAAGAATGGTACATGTGTCACTGATACATGGAGATACCTTGTGTACACTCGACACACAATGGCAAAACATTTCAATATTCAACTAGTTTAGGATAAGGCATCAATTTATCGCAGAAACACGAATTTGCCGTTACAACGACGGACAGGAAACCACCTTAGAAACATAACATCCCTGCAACATATGGTGAGAACATCCTTAACACGTTTACCCAATTTAAGGCTGAAAATGTAGAAACGTCTGGTCTGGTCTGAGCATTATTTTTTATTGTTTATTAAAAAAAGTAGTGTTGTATGTGTTGGCATTATGTTTTTACTATAAGTCATGCTGAATCATAAGTGTAGTCTGTGTGGTTGACGGCTGGCTCACGAGTCTGACCGCTCAGAGAACACCTGCTCTATGCTTGTACTCAACTCTGCAATAAACCGCTTTCAACATCTTCACCCCTAGGTGTGGCAGAGGGCTCTGCCGGACTCTGCTACTCTGGAACCCCACCCCTCCCCATGTGGGGCCCCTCCCAACTCGGGGCCCCTCCGGACCAGGGAGGACCCAGGAGGGCTGTATGAGGACACACCAACCCCTAGCAGCAGAGGAGCGCAGCCAACCCCGCCAGCGGCCCCTGGGACCGGCCCTTAGCGGTCCCTGAGGGATCGCGGCCCTACCCACCGATGGTCTGGGCGCTCCAAGGAGTGACCACGACCTTCCAGCTCTCAGGGGCCACTCCAGCCCGTCCAGACGGCGGTGCCTGTCAAGGCCTCCTGGGGGGAGGGGGGCTGCTGGTGACCCTGGGAGGTCTGGGATAATGGGGGGGGGGGGGTGGCGAGTGGGTTGTTTCATGGATTCAGCAGCCTCACCTGCCCAGAGGAGCCCAGTAAGCCCCACCTAGGTGGAGCCTGGCGGCCATTAAGACCCTGAATCAATGTCATCAAACCGTCCAATCAGGGCCAGTTCTGCTCCACCATCTCTCCACGTGACTCGTGACCCCAGGGTCGGGGTCGTAGGTCAGCAAAGGTACTCTGACCTGGAGCTCTCGCTCTTGTAGGTGGTCTGGGAGTCAAGGCTGGAGCGGGAGCAGAGCATCATCCTCTCTGAGTCGTTGGGGGCCCGGCGGGCCCAGAGCTCGCCGGCCCGGGCCCCGGGGCCCCGCTGCTTCATGGAGATGGTCTCGAACCCGACGTAGCTCTCCTTCTCCAGCTGCTCCGCGTCGGGCGGCGGCCCGCTGCATGACAGCGCCACGATCTTGTAGAGTAGCAGGCCGATAAGGGGCAGTGCCACCGCGCACGCCACCCAGCTGGCCACCAGTAGCAGCGAGGGGCCGCCGCCCTCCCCCAGCGTGTAGAAGTCCAGGCAGGGGTCCTTCCCCTGATCGGGGCCCCGGCCCACCAGGCACACCGAGTAGCGCAGGCCGGGGGCCAGCCCCTCCAGCAGCACCTTGCCGCTGCCCGCCGTGGTCTCCAGTGTGCGCTTGGCGTCCTGGTCCCCGTACGGCGAGCACACCACCGTCAGGGCGGCGTCCCGGGCCAGGCCCTGCGCGGTCCAGAGAAGCACGGCGCTGTCGGGCCCCTCCTCCACCACCTTCAGGCCCCTCAGGGCCCGCGACGCGTCCGTCTTCTTGCTGGTCTCGTCGGCTGCCAGCTTCCTGCTGTCGCTGCCGGGCGGGGGTTTGGGGGGACGGGGCGTTGGGGACTTGGTCTCGGCCGGGGGCGGCGGCGGCGGCGGGGTGGTCAGCCTGGGGGGGGCGGTGGTGGGGGGCGAGGAGCCGGGGGCAGGAGTGGTGACGGCGGCGGCGGTGGTGGGGACGAGGGTGGTGTTGATGGTGGTGGAGGCGGAGGTGACTGAGGGGGTCGAGGGGAGGGCGGTGCTGACCGCTGGCCCCCCGCTGGTCCCTGGCTCCACGCTGGTCCCGAGGGGCGGCGGCGGCGTGGTGACGTCTCCGCCCACCACCGCCACCGAGATGGTGGCCTTGGCGTTGCCTGCGTAGTTCTTGGCGCTGCAGCTGTAGTTCCCCGCGTCGCGCCCCAGGATCCCCAGCAGGCTCATGATGGACCAGCGCACCCCGTCCACCGGAGACTCCTGGACTGTAACACACACCAGGCCGTCAGGACCGGAGAACAACCAAAACATCCCAGGACACCCAGGAACACAACCAGAACACCCCAGAACACAACCCTCAACGAGAGCCAAAGTAGGACGCAAATCCGGTTAAAGTGATTTGCGTTGGAGGCCACTGAGCTGGACTTTGTCTTGGGAGCGTGAACATAAACCCCAAAAAGACCCGAGTGTGACGTCACATGTGGAGGGTGAGGGTGCTTTACCGGAGTGCTGTCTGACCATAAAGGTTCTGAGCCATGTTCTTAAGGTTCTGACCCTTGTGGTTAAGGTTCTGAGCCGTGTTCTTAAGGTTCTGACCCCTGTGGTTAAGGTACTGACCCCTTTGGTTACCATAGGTTAAGGTACTAAGGTACTGACCCCTGTTCTTAAGGTTCTATAGGTTAAGATTCTATAGGTTAAGGTACTGAGGTTCTGACCCATGTTCTGAAAGTTCTACAGGTCAATTTACTGAGGTTCTGACCCATGTTCTTAAGGTTCTACAGGTTAAGATACTGAGGTTCTGACCCATGTTCTTAAGGTTCTACAGGTTAAGGTACTAAGGTACTGACGTTCTTAAGGTTCTATAGGTTAAGGTACTAGGGTTCTATAGGTTAAGGTACTACGGTTCTGACCCCTGTTCTTTAAGGGTAATTCCGGTGTAAAATGGATTTGGGATGTTTTGTATGATAACGAGTTGAAACGTTCGTTTTGGAGCACAAAAAACGCATATAGTCGCTTTCTTCAGTTGGCTGATTTTAGCCGATTCTATCAAAACGCTATAAACTTGGAACGAAGTGAGCAGGGGTTATGGTAAAAACTAAATCGCTATTTTAAACCACTTAAAAGGCTAGAAGTATAGCCTGACACTTCTTTGGTAGTGTAATAAGGGTCTTAACATATGAAAGGAGGCATTGAGAACTTTGTAAGTGTACAGATTGTTTATTAAAAAGGACATTTTATACACACAATACCATCAGTAGATCACCCGTCGACGCCATTTCGTTTTTAAGACTCGATAGATTGGGGAACACAGAGCTTGCGTGTTGCTGACGGATGTCACAATCTGTGTTCGTCAATCTACCTATCGAGTCTTGAAAACAAAATGGCATCGACTGATGATCAACTGATGGTATTGTGTGTATAGAATATCCTTTTTAATAAACAATCCGTACACTTACAAAATCCTCAATGCCTCGTTTTATATGTTAAGATCCTTATTACACTACAAAAGAAGTGTCGGGCTACTTCTAGCCTTTTAAGTGGTTTAAAATAGCGATTTAGTTTTTACCATAACCACTGCCCCCTTTGTTCTAAGTTTATAGCGTTTTGATTGAATTGGCTAAAAACAGCCAACTGAAGAAAGCCTCTATATGGGGTTATTGTGCTCCAAAACGAACGTTTCAACTCATTATCATACAAAACATCCCAAATCCATTTTACACCGGAATTACCCTTTAAGGATCTATAGGTTACGGTACTACGGTTCTGACCCCTGTTGTTAATGTTCTATAGATTAAGGTACTATGGTACTGACCAATATTCTTAAGGTTCTATGGGTTATGGTACTACGGTTCTACAGGTGAAGGTTCTAAGGTTCTGACCCGTGTTGTTGGGGAAGGTTCCGTCGGACTTGGCCCAGAGCAGCGAGGGCGTGGGCAGGCCGGTGGCATCGCAGCGCAGCAGGAGGTTGCTGCCCAGCGGAGAGGTGAGCTGGGTGGCCGAGGTCATCACTGTGGGTTTGACGCACTGCTCCAGCTCCACCCGCTGCAGCAGAACCCCCGCCAGGTTCTCGGGTCCGCTGCACGTCACGAACAGGTCCATCAGGACCACCGGGCAGTCCACCATCTTGGAGAGCGCGATGATCTTGGAGAGGCGACAGTCACAGATCCAGGGGTTGTCCTGCAAGCCTGGGGACCAGAGGAGATACAGTCAGCACAGGGTACCACTAGAGGAGATACCATCAGCACAAGGTACCACTAGAGGAGATAGTCAGCACAGGGTACCACTAGAGGAGATACAGTCAGCACAGTGTACCACTAGAGGAGATACAGTCAGCATAAGGTATGACTAGAGGAGATAGTCAGCACAAGGTATGACTAGAGATAGTAAGCACAAGGTAACAATAGAGGAGATACAGTCAGCACAGGGTACCACTAGAGGAGATACCGTCAGCACAAGGTACCACTAAACGAGAAACAGTCAGCACAAGGTACCCCTCGTCAAGACTAGAGGCGACAGCATCAGGACTAGGAACCAGCATAGGAGATACCGTCAGCCCAAGGTACCCTTAGTCAGGACTAGAGGAGATACCGTCAGGACTAGGAACCACTAGTTAAAAACTAGAAGAGATACCGTCAGGACTAGGTACCACTAGTCAGTCCAGAGAACATCATTCATCCCCACACTGCCTGGTCCGTCACGGTAGAGAGACGACCTTAAGGATCTGGACTATGAAGTTGCTGGTCTGGTGTGTTCATGTTCCCATAGAAGGCATCATATGAGCGTGTGTGGTCTGTGGTTGGGATGCTTCATACGTCTTTCTGTCCCTTGATTCTGCTCTGGACTGTCAGGCAGACATTGCAGTGCAGGACAAAAACAGCCTGTGTTCAGGTCAGATCAGTTCTGAAATTCTCAGCGGGATTTGAAGCTAAAATTGAACCATTTTTACTCCCTGGTCACAGGAATCTATAATACGATCATTGGTTCACGTCCAAGAGGTTTGAATGGACAAAGGACAAAATGCTAATCGCTTGGTGAATGGCTAGTGATGAGTTTTAGATCTACTGCAGGTCTAGCGGTGAGCCCTTAACCACAGCAATGTGTGAGAGGCGCCGCTAACAAGCTTACCTCGGTATTAGCAGGACGAGCTACTAAAGCTCTACTCCACCAATACCCTCTGCCTACTTAGTCTGCTAGCCGCACATATGTTTACAAGCATCACCGTTTAGCATACTTTCAGTGAGACAGCGGTGAACATGTTTTAGTGAAATGCTAAAAGTCCCTTTCCGTGTTTGGTTCACTGGGAGTCTGTTGGTTGACAGAGGGTGGAGGTCCACACTGATCCTGGTTCTTCTTCACTTCAGACACGAGGAGTGCTCGGCTGTACCCCTACATCCTCGAACATACGATACACAAAGGCTTATAAAAGGTCCTATTAAACCATCTCCTTCTATGAGGTCATTTTAAACCATCTCTGTTAGAACAAGCCCCAACCGGTAGAGGCTTGGATGGTCCTTGAGTGGATCAACAGGTCTGACTATCAATAAACACACCGCTCACAGACTGCATCAGAGTTCCGCTATCGTATCTCTAGAACATGAGCCCTCCCTGGAAGAGGGGGGAGACCAAGCTAGAGGAGGGGTGAGACCTCCCTAGTGGAGGGGTGAGACCTCCCTAGAGGAGGGGTGAGACCTCCCTAGTGGAGGGGTGAGACCTCCCTAGAGGAGGGGTGACATCTCCCTAGGGGAGGGGTGAGACCTCCCTAGGGGAGGGGTTAGACCTCCCTAGTGGAGGGGTGCGACCTCCCTAGAGGAGGGGTGAGACCTACCTAGGGGAGGGGTTAGACCTCCCTAGGGGAGGGGTAAGACCTACCTAGAGGAGGGGTGAGACCTAGCTAGTGGAGGGGTGAGACCTACCAAGTGTGGGGGTGAGACCTACCTAGTGTGGGGGTGAGACTGACCTAGACTGAGGGGTGAGACCTCCCTAGTGGACGGGTGAGACCCCCCTAGTGGAGGGGTGAGGTTAGGGTTAGACATACCTAGGATGACCTTCTGCCCGGCGCCCTTGCGTACGGGGCTCCCATTGAAGGGCGGCCAGAGGTCCATGAGGTCAGAGGGCAGGGTGCTGAGCCGGTTGGAGGACAGGTCCAGGTAGGTGAGGCCTGGCAACAGGGCCACTGCCTCGGCCGGCAGGGCCGCCAGCCGGTTGTTGTGGAGGTCCAGGGTGCGCAGGCTGGGCATCTCCCTCAGGGCGTCCCAGGGGAACACCGAGATCTGGTTCCCGTCGAGGCGCAGCTCGTGGAGCAGCTTGAGGTTGTAGAAGGCCCCGGGGTCCAGGGCCGACACGGCGTTGTAGGTGATCCAGAGGTAGCGCAGGTCCGGCAGGTAGTAGAAGGCCTCGCTGGGGACGCGCCGCACGCCCGTCTTCTCCACGCGCAGCTTCACCGTATCCACCGGAACGTTGATGGGGATGTCCGCCATGTCTGGGTCGTTGCAGACCACCGAGCTGACAGGAGCATCAACACGCAGGGCGCTTAGCAGACGCTTTTATCCAGAGCGACGTACAAACAGAAGTAACTAGTAACAACAACATATCGCTGTCGGTACAGATAGGATGTACATAGAACCAAGTGCCACGCACAAACCATCGCTAGGTTAATATATTCCCTGTATACAACAGTGCTAGTTAGGTTAAGACGCTACACCAATACTAAGTACTATTTTTAAGTGTAAGAAAACACATGATCACCATCTCTAGGATCGTCAGACCCTGTCTACAGATTACCATCAGACCTGATCTACAGTATGATCACCATCTCTAGGACCGTAAGATCCTATCTACAGTATGATCACCATCAGACCTTATCTACTGTGTGATCAGAACTGGACATACTGCTAGCATGTTCCTGACACCATGGGGGGGCTCCATCCCTAGCCGTGTTTCAGAGGGAGGGACAATTGGCAGCAGCCAGAGCTCAGATGTGTTGGCGGCTACTATGATGTGACCACAGCCATCAAAGTAAACATAAGGTGGCCCGTTCACAAGGAACAGCTGACCAAATATAGACTTCCTTGCTCTGAGTCAATCCAATCATCTCGGGGAGAGATCTATGACAGCTGGGCAGTCATACCCATGATGCACTGCTCCCTGGCCGGCACAGAGTGGGTATTTATAGGTGTCGGTGCGCCGTTGATAATAAGGATTAATTTCACAATGGAAACAGTTCTGATCCGGAGTGCCCTCGCTTGTTATGTTCATTCAATATATAGGCTTTGTGTGTGTGCGTATATATATATATATATATATATATATATATATATATATATATATATATATATATATATATATATATATATATAATATATATATATATACGTACGTGTGTGTGTGTGTGTGTGTGTGTGTGTGTGTGTGTGTGTGTGTGTGTGTGTGTGTGTGTGTGTGTGTGTGTGTGTGTGTGTGTGTGTGTGTGTGTGTAAATGTGTGTAAGAGATAGATTTGCATTTAAAATGATCTCAAAGACCGAAAATAAACGCCTCAAAGTCAAGGTAACAATAAGTCGAGTGGGGGTCCCCGTGTGTGTGGTTACCTGCTGACCGAGCCCCCGTCCCGGCTGTTGGGGGTGCAGGTGCACTGGGCCGGACAGAAGCAGCGCACCGTCCCCAGGCAGCAGAGCGCCACCTGGGCGAGCACCGCCCACCGCATCCTCCGCCGGGTCAGGCCGCTCCGAGAACCCAACGGACGCTCCGACGCATCCAGAGAGAACTGGTCCGCACCGACACAATCCCGCGGAATGGAGTTATTAAACTAGTAAGAAATGTGTTCAGATATCCTCGAGTGAGACATCCGGCCGACGCGTTACCGGTTGTGCTCCCTGCTGACCTGATTAGAGGGGCGGGGCTTCCTTTTCACCTCCACCTCGAGGTAATCGGCTCAGCGGGAGATTCCCCCACCCCCCCGTGAGGATTCCCGCTCTTCCCTCCTCCTGAACACACGCGACCCGCACTCATCTCCTCAGCTTCGGGCGTCCTTCAAATCTTTATTGATATTTTTTGTCCCTCCCCCGTCTCCTCTCACGTGAACTCTTCGTGTAGATTTCAGATAATCGGAATAACACTCAACACTAGGTCCTCTAGGTGTAATTAAAGGGGGTTGATTTAAAAGGACGCAGCGACAGTGCCCTCTGCGGACCACTACTGCTTACTGCTCGCTGCGGGATGTGATTTTCAGGACTACCAAACGTTGAAGTAGTCATGATATTTCTAGTAGTTGTGACGTGTGATAATTGACGGGCTCATATGGTATCGGTTGGTGAGTCCCCTTCTGCTGTTCCTGCTGGTCTAGGGTGTAGTGTACAAATGGGGAATGGAACCCGTATCCTCCAGGGCCTTATAACCTAAACTATGTTTTTACAGGATGTTTCTTTTATTATTTGATGCAAAGATACTGTGAGCCAAACAGGACTAATAATAATGTTTAGTGTAGTAGTACTAGTTTTATTTGTAATAATAATAATATTGAATACTAGTAGTTAGTCAGTCTGACTGCTGAACGAACACATGAAGGAAGAATAAACAGAGCCAGTGTTATTAACAAGTTCACAAGTTCATTTTATTTACGCAAGCAGATTTGATCGTAGGTCGAACATGACCGATTGGCACATGGCAATACAAAACCGAGCATTCTGGGTGATGATACAAAAAAACTACAACAGGAAGTGGCTGATCGCCTGGTTTCCATGGCTACGGAGTTAGCAAGACTGACGGGGAGAGGAGGTAACGAACTGAACGGACGACCGAAAGACTACGTTTCTATTCACTTATAGCATAATGCAGGATGAATGGGGGGTTAGCGCACGCAACAAGCTAGCCCGGCAAGACAGTCAGAAGAAGAGGTTTAGAAAGAAACAAGTGCTTAAAGTTCACAATATTAATTAATGCACGTCCATGCCACGAAGAACATCTACACTCACAGTATTCACCTCACTGTACATCAGGGTCCGAACACCACAGCACTAAACACCGAGAGACGTGCGGGCCAGAAGTGCACCAGGCCTCAGGAAAACAACGACACCGTGTTGCCAGGCAACAAAGTAGTCAGCCACGTTGGCTCCATGGCGTCGGGGTGGTTGGCGTGGCGACCAGACTGTTTCACAGCTGTGGTACCGAGACTCCCATCAGATCTACGACCTCGGTTCCTGGTGTCGCCTCTCGGTTCAGGTACAGTACAGCGATCAGTGGAAGCTGGATGGGTCGGAACAGAAACCCAACGAATGCTCCACTCACTCACAGTTCATCTCAACGGGACAGGTTCTCTAGCCTACTTATCAGAAAATAGATTTATCGACGTGGGCGAGGCTCACCTCTGATTGGACAGCGTTCCGTCTAGCGGCCGGGGGGGGGGGGGGGGGGGGGTGGGGCTCACTAGATGGACTTCCTGTCATTCATTTGGTTTCTGTTCTAGTCGGCTCCCGGTTCACAAGCTTATAACGAGGCTCCTCCCCCCTCCCAGAGGCTCCTCCCTCTCTGTGGGCTGGAGGGATGTCAGACAGACAGATTGTGCTTCAATGTGCTTCAAACCCTAAAGACCCCCGACCTCCCTGCTGGAGATAATAATGACAACATCAACACACTAGCCCACATGGTGGTTCACTGAACAACGAGCTGCAATCAACCAATCAGTGAGAACCCACTATATATCGTCATAGCAACCATGGTGAGGGAAGGGTCATGTGACTACAGAGTAGCCAGACACGCCCCTCCACTACAGAGAGAGAGAGAGAGAGACAGAAGGAGAAAGGTAGAGAGAAATAGAGAAAGAGACAGGTAGAGAGACAGGTAGGGAGAGAGAGACAAAGAGAAAGTTAGAGAGACAGGTAGAGAGGTGGATAGGTATAGAAAAGATAGGTGGAGGCATACCGGTGGAGTGTGGAGGTGTAGTGTAGCTGGTGGGGTGGAGCTGACTCAGGGTCTGTGTTCTGGGGCTGAGGGCGGGGGTCTAGGTGAAGGGGCTGGGGGATTGGGGATGAGGGTGGGGGTTTAGGTGTAGGCAATGAGGGTGGGGGTCTAGGTGTAGGGGCTGGGGTTGGAGATGAGGGTGGGGGTCTAGGTGTAGGGGCGGGGGTTTGGGGCTCGGGGTTTGGGGTCTAGGTGTAGGGGCTGGAGGGTGGAGCTGAGGGTGGGGTCTAGGTGTAGGCGTTGAGGCGCTCCTTGGAGCGGGTGGAGTGGATGTCGTGGAGCTCCTGCTCCTCCTTGTTCTTGATGTCTTCGTACTTCTGCAGGCGGCACGCGTCCTTCACATACGCCCAGTTAGCCGACAGCACCATGAGGTAGTGGATCTGGAAGGGAGCGCCCGGTCAGTACGGTTCAATACTGTTCACTAGACGGTTCAATGCTGTTCACTGGAGAACAGGTTCAATACTGTTCACTGGAGAGAAGGTTCAATATTGTTCACTGGAGAATGGGTTAAATACTGTTCACTGGAGAACAGGTTCAATACTGTTAACTGGAGAACAGGTTCAATACTGTTAACTGGAGAACAGGTTCAATACTGTTCACTGGAGAGAAGGTTCAATATTGTTCACTGGAGAATGGGTTAAATACTGTTCACTGGAGAACAGGTTCAATACTGTTAACTGGAGAACGGGTTCAATACTGTTCAATAGAGAACGGGTTCAATACTGTTCACTGGAGAATAGGTTCAATTCTGTTCACTGGAGAACAGGTTCAATACTGTTCACTGGAGAACAGGTTCAATACTGTTCACTGGAGAACGGGTTCAATACAGTTCACTGGTGAACGGGTTTAATACTGTTCACTAGAATATTCAATACTGTTCACTGGAGAACCGGTTCAATACTGTTGACTAGACCACAGGTTCAATACCATTCACTAGAAGGTTCCATACCGTTCACTAGACCACAGGTTGATTACTGTTCACAAGACCGGTTCAATACTGTTCCCTAGACAGAATACTGTTGGCCATTATATGTTTAGTGTAGTTTTAGCTGTAATTAGTCTAAGCGTCCAGCAGGGGGCAGCATTGCCCCGCGTGATGCAGTGTTCATAGCAGCGTGCACCGTGTGGATGGGATGTATATTCAGAGCACGACCACGCCTTAAAACCATCTGGCTCCCTAACAGCAGACCTCAGAGTTCAGCCAACAGTGTTTAGTCTGTCTGTCTGTCTGTCTGTCTGTCTGTCTGTCTGTCTGTCTGTCTGTCTGTCTGTCTGTCTGTCTGTCTGTCTGTCTGTCTGTCTGTCTGTCTGTCTGTCTGTCTGTCTGTCTGTCTGTCTGTCTGTCTGTCTGTCTGTCTGTCTGTCTGTCTGTCTGTCTGTCTGTCTGTCTGTCTATCTGTCTGTCTGTCTGTCTGTCATTACCACTGCCTGCCTATCTGTCTGTATGTCTGCCTGTCTGTTTGCCTGTCTGACTTTCTGTCTGCCTGTCTATCTGCCTGTCTCTCCGTTTGTCCGTCTGTCTGTCTGCCTTTCTGCCTGTCTAAATGGCTGTCTGTTATTCTCTCCATCATCCTAACCATGCTCGCTCTTTCTCAGAAAATTTCTCCCTGGGTTTTTCTAATGATGCAGCCAGCAGCCATTCTTCTCCCTGTTTCCATGACAACGCTACGGCATGAAGAGAGAGAGAAGGGGGGGGGGGGGGGGGGGGTACTGCACCAAAATGTTTTCCCTTGGATCCTGAGGAGGTCGACGCCCAGAATCCTCTTGACTAACTAACTCTACCACTACTAGTTATCATAAACTAACTCTACCTCCACAAGTTATCATAAACTAACCTCAACTAGTTAACTAGTTCTAAACTAACTACCTTCACTAGGTTATCGGGCAATCTCACCATTGTGTGTAGGGTTAGTGTGTAGTGTGAAATGTGTCGATTTTAGTAGTTAGTGTTTAGTGGTTAGTGTAAAGTGTGTTTTTAGTAGTTAGCGTGCAGTGTGTAGTATGTAGTGGTTCGTGTGCGGTGTGTAGTGGTTAGTGTGTAGTGTTGTGTAGTGACTCTTGCTAGAGTATGTGGGTTTATGTGTTACCATAGCGATGACAGCAGCTCCCGCCCCCGCCAGGGCGCAGATGAAGAGGTGAAAGGTCATGTCCAGCTGGAAGGAAACAACGTTAGCTACACCGCTAGTCCAAAACAAAACACAACACAACGTTACCTACACTGTTATTGCACAACACAAAACAACACAACATTAGCTACACCGCTAATCCATAACACAATACAACACAACGTTAACTACACCACTAGTCCACAACACAGCACAACAAAATGTTAGCTACACCGCTAGTCTCTAAGACACACATTGCAACACAACATTAACTACACTGCTAGTCCACAACACAACGCAACACAACATTAGCTACACCGCTAGTCCACAACACAACACAACCTTATCTACAGTGCTAGTCCACAACACAACACAATGTTAGCAACACCGCTAGTCCATAACAGAACACAACACAACGTTAGCTACACTGCTAGTCCACAACACAACGTTAGCCACACTGCTAGTCCACAACACAACACAATGTTAGCTACACTGCTAGTCCACAACACAACACAACGTTACGCTGCTCCACAGCATACAAGGTCTCACCTCGTTGGATTCACACATCTTGAGGAACTTGTCGGATCCAGAGCAAACCGTCCGGGCGTCAGAGATCGGGACCATACCTTGAGAGACAGACAGATAGTCAGACAGACAGAGAGACAGAGGGTCCCACAGACAGACAGAAAGAGAGTCAGACAGACAGAGTCACACAGACAGACAGACAGAGAGCCAGACAGACAGGAGTCAGACAGAGAGTCAGACAGACAGAGAGACAGAGAGTCCAACAGACAGGCAGAAAGAGAGTCAGACAGACATGAGTCAGACAGAGAGCCAGACAGACAGAGACTGAGAGTCAGACAGACAGACAGACAGACAGACAGACAGACAGACAGACAGACAGACAGACAGACAGACAGTAATCAGACAGACAGTCAGAGAGACAGAGAGTCACACAGACAGACAGAGAGTCAGACAGACAGCTCGTCAGACAGACAGGTGGTCAAACAGACAGAGAGACAGACAGAGTCAGACAAACATAGAGTCAGAGGGTCAGACAGAAAGACTGAGAGTCAAAGAGACAGAGTCAGACAGACAGAGTCAGACAGACAGGAGGTCAGAGAGAGAGGGGGTCAGATAGACAGGTGGTCCGACGGACAGGAGTCAGACAGCCAGAGGGTCAGAGAGACAGACAGAGAGTCAGACAGACAGGTCGTACCATACTGCCGGGGGTCCAGGCAGAGTGAAGTGCCCTCCAGCATGGTGGTATTCTGGCAGATGTTCCAGATGTTGAAAAACATGAAGACGGGGAGCGCGGTGAAGGCGGTGACGCCGAGCCAGGCCAGCATGAAGACGTACGTCAGCAGGATGAACTTCAACACAGAGACACCCATCATATAGACAGCAGGATGAACTACAGCATACAGAGAAACCCATCATACAGGGAAACACTGGGTCCTGATTGGTCACTGCCAAAGGAGGAGTGTTATCAGTCAGTCACGGGACTCCTCACCCTTCATCAGCTTCAAACCAATGGGATGCAATACAACTTTAAAACAACGGTAGAAAGTCAATAAAACAAGAATGACATTATAGCTGAAAGACACACCCCCAGACATGTAGACACACCTCCATACATATAGACACACCTCCCAGGCATATAGACACACCCCAAGACAGTGTGTGTGCGTGTGTTTTTGTGTGTGCGTGTGTTTCGGCCACCGCTGTTTGTTCGTGTGTAACTGTCACTGTTTGTAGTGGTATGCTAATCAGGCTGTGTGGTTCTGGTTCCTTGCTGACGAGCTGGTCTGGCCACTGCCAGCCCGACCTATTTCCTGTTGGTCGCCCATTGGAGCAGCATCCCTTCACCTTCTCTATTTTTGATACCAGTGATGCTGATTGGCTCGGCGCTCCACCGGTTCCTCCAATCCAGAAGCTGCCAGCAAGACGCTCCCCATTCAAATAGGCTGCAGGGCTGCTGCTCGTGGCAGCTCTCATTCCTATGATTAGCTGGCCGTATTGCCACTCCTGTGATTAGGTTGACTGTGTTTGAGTGGAATTGTGTGTTAGCAGTGCTAAGTTTGTGTGGTTGTTTTGTGACCTCCTTCCAGGAACTGGGTCAGGACTTTGTTACTGACTCTGTATGCAAACCTGTAGTCACTTTATGTTAGTCTCATTAGGTTTAGGGGTGCAGTAACCAGAGAGGGGTTTTTGTTTCATGCTTTTGTTTTTGCTGTTAGTCCATAATCTGTTTTTTGTTATATTGTTTTCAATGGTTTTACACAGTACACACTTGCCCGTTTCTGATAGTTGGAAATCTTTGGTTAAACTCTGTACAAAGAAATAACCAGAATTTACCAAAAACCAACTGGTTTATGTTGCTTCCATTTCCCCTTCCGAGCCGGGTCGTAACAGTGTGCGTGTGTGCGTGTCTGTGTGTCTGCGTGTGTACCCAGGCGCTGACGCAGCGACCGCAGGCGGTGATCTTGAAGTCTCCGTAGAGGTCCCTGATGGCGCCGCTGGTGAAAAAGCCCTCCACCATCAGCAGCACGCCGTACACCAGGAAGGCCGAGGCCACGCCGTAGATCACATACTTCAGGATGTCGATCCTGGAGGACATCCACGTATCAATAACACAGGACTAGACCACATCCACATATCAATAACACATGACCACATCACATCCACGTATCATAACACAAGACTACATCACATCCACGTATCAATAGCACAGGACTAGACCACATCCACGTATCAATAACACAGGATGACATCATATCCACGTATCAATAACACAGGATTAGACCACATCCACGTATCAATAACACAAGACTACATCACATCCACGTATCATTAACCCATGACTAGATCACATCCACGTATAAATAACACAGGACTATATCACATCCACGTATCAACCACAAATCCATGTATCAATAACACATTACGAGATCACATTAACATATCAATAAAACATGACCTCATCCGAAACACATCTATGTATCATTAAACGAGTACATCCACGGATCAATAACCCATCCACGTATCAATAACACAGGACTAGATCAAGGACTTGATGACATGAAGTACTACTATAAATTGATTTAACCTCATAATAATACTATCCGATCGTACAAGACTTGATGCCATAAGGTCTCTAGCAGCAGGGAATTGTGTGTGCTCACATGGTGAAGACATCTAGCGTGTCCACCGGGCTGCGGACCACCTCAAAGTAGTTCTGGAGGATGGACACGGTGCCGGACAGCGCCTCGTGGCCGCAGCCACAGAACAGGGCCACGCCCGCGTAGAGCAGCACGGTGGCGATCAGAGACGGGTAGGGGACGCCCCCCAGACACCGCACGCAGCACTCCAGACACCCTGCAACACACGAGAGATACCGGCAATATAACGTTAATATACCGTTAATATACCAGCAATAAACCGGCAATACACTGACAATATGCCACAGTTTTATACCGTTTTTTATTCAATATGCCTTCAGTATACTGTAAATCTAATGTTGATACACCCTCATCCATCAATATGCTTTCCATTTACTGTCAATCTACCGTCAATATGGTGTCATAGATATTTATTTATGTCTCTATGTATAGATCTCTATATGGATCCATGAATAGATTAAACTTGAACTCAGTTGATTGGCCGATTCTGACCACGACAATTCAGCCCCCGCTGCTCCACTTCCTGTCGGAGGAGCATCGAGGTGTCATCATGACAACCATGGGCACACACACGCACACACACAATGTGCGTGTCTGTCTGTATGTATTTGTGTGTGTGTGTGTGTGTGTGTGTGTGTGTGTGTGTGTGTGTGTGTGTGTGTGTGTGTGTGTGTGTGTGTGTGTGTGTGTGAGGACCAGACACACACACACACACAATGTGTGTGTCTGTCTGTGTGTATTTGTGTGTGTGTATTTGTGTGTGTGTGTGTGTGTGTGTGTGTGTGTGTGTGTGTGTGTGTGTGTGTGTGTGTGTGTGTGTGTGTGTGTGTGTGTGAGGACCAGACACACACACACACACACACACACACACACACACACACACACACACACACACACACACACACACACACACGCAATGTGTGTGTCTGTCTGTGTGTATTTGTGTGTGTGTGTGTGTGTGTGTGTGTGTGTGTGTGTGTGTGTGTGTGTGTGTGTGTGTGTGTGTGTGTGTGTGTGTGTGTGTGTGTGTGTGTGTGTGTGTGTGTGTGTGGTCCTCAACAAGCAGGCCGGTGTGTGGGAGCTGAGGGATGCTCACACTCTGGTTCTAATGGAGCAGCCATCCCACGACTGTGATGGATGCTCTCCTCTCTGCTGCTCCACTCTTCACTGTTAGCATAGCCTGTCTTCACTGTTAGCTTATCTTTACTGTGAGCATAAACTCTCTTTACTGTTAGCATAGCTTCTCTATACTTTTAGCATAGCCTCTCTTCACTGCTATATAGCCTCTCTTCACTGCTAGCATAGCCTCTCTTCGCTGTTGGCCTAGCCTCTCATTGCTGTTAGCTTATCTTTACTGTTAGCATAGCCTCTCTTTACTTTTAACATAGCCTCTCTTCACTGTTGGCCTAGCCTCTCCTTGCTGTTAGCTTATCTTTACTGTTAGCATAGCCTCTCTTCACTGTTAGCATAGCCTCTCTTCATTGTTAGCATATTTTTTCTTCCTGTTAGCATAGCGTATCTTCCGGTTAGCAGAACAGTTTGGTTGTAGAACTCCAGATACAAAGAAAGACCCCTCCCCCTAGAGATGTCAATGTCAGTGCACACACACAAACACAAACACACACACAAACCCACACACACGCACACGCACACGCACACACACACACACACACACGCACACGCACACGCGCGCGCACATGCACACGCACACACACACACAGTCTGAGAGAGAGAGAGAGAGAGAGAGAGAGAGAGAGAGAGAGAGAGAGAGAGAGAGAGAGAGAGAGAGAGAGAGAGAGAGAGAGAGAGCATGAGCATTTGGGGGGATGGGCGGGGTTGTGTTTAATCAACCAGTATGGTTACCATGGTAACCACGGCGCTGAATGAGCGAGTGGAGGAGGGGCTGTGACCCACTTACAACCTAACGACCCAAAGACGCCAACAGACCAAGTCCCACGTAGACCCAGACAGACCCCATAGACCCTGACTGGGTTCTGGAGCTCTTCCAGACCTGTGAGGGTCTCTGTGGGGTCTCTCTCTGATGGTGTCTTTCTTTCTCTCTGATGGTATCTGCCTCTCTCTCTGATGGTCTCTCTCTCTCTCTCTCTCTCTCTCTCTCTCTCTCTCTCTCTCTCTCTCTCTCTCTCTCTCTCTCTCTCTCTCTCTCTCT
>OLKM01001061.1:57500-95000 GCA_900291075.1 Melanogrammus aeglefinus
CGGGTATTATCTCAATAGAAAGGCAGCGCCTGCTCGACAGCAATTCCCTGTGGTCAATAGCAAGGCAGACCCTCTACTCTCTACAGCAATCATTCATTCACTCATATTAAGTGTCCAGTTTAAGATAACACCCATCCGTTTAATCACTACCACTCATGAATTTAAAATAAATAGGAGTTAAATAATTATTATCTTCCCTATAGAAAATACAACGTGACCAGCATTCTCTCAATGAACCGTTAATCCTTTTTGGATTACACTATCTACCCTAATGCTATTAGTGATTAAATACCCGACTCTGTTAGTTCATATCATATTTATTCATACATGTTTGTTCAGGGCTATACATAATTTATATACACGTTTGTAATCCTATAATATAATATACAGAAGACCATGTTGAACTGTACTCAACGTCATCGGTGGAGCAGGTAGCGCGTGAGCGGGGCGGGGAGGGGGAGGAGAGGCAGGAGGTGGAGCCTGGAGTGGCCGACGCTGCAGCGGACGACCTGACGACATTTCCGGCTCAGGGAGATAGGGGTCGCTGTTGGGCAGAGACGTCTTATCATCGTATAGACACTGATCACATATGATATCTGATCACACCTTCTATAGCAACATATACACATATGACATATAATGTATAGATGGGGTGCATACTCTCACCTAGTAGTGTTAACTATTGGGGTTAGTACCCTTACCTAGTGGGGTTAACCAGTGAGGTTAGTACCCTAACCTAGTGGGGTTAACCCGTATGGTTATTACCCTAACCTAGTTGGGTGAACTAGTGCGGTTAGTACCCGAACTTAATGAAGTTAACTAGTGGGATTAGTAACCTAACATAGTGGGGTTAACCAGTACGGTTAGTACCCTAACCTAGTTGGGTGAACTAGTGCGGTTAGTGCCCTAATTTAGTAAGGTTAACTAGTGGGGTTAGTACCATAGCCTAGTAGGGTTTACTAGTGGGTAGTACCCTAACCTTCCGTACCCTCGTGGGCCAGAAGCAAGGTCTCCGTGGAGCCTCCAGGAGGCGCCAGCTCCACCGCTCTCTGGTGCTCCGCGTTGAGGGCCTGGACATCGGCGTCAAACTCAAGCAGCAGCCTGGTAATGGGGGCGTGGCCTGTCTGGGCCGCGGCGTGGAGAGGGGAGTCCAGGCCCCTCCCCCTCTGGATGTCAGCACCTGGGGGGAAACAGGTCCCGGTCTGCTCGTTCTCTCAGAAGAGACGGGAAGCCTGAAGGCGAGCCATGCTAGGTGGGAAGCCTGTACGCTACAGCTAGGTTCATGCTAGGTAGGCTAACTCTAGGTAGGTTCACGCTAGGTAATCTAACCCTAGGTATGCTTACTCTAGGTAGGCTAACGCTCGGTAGGCTTACTCTCGGTAGGTTCACGCTAGGTAGGCTAACCCTTTGGTAGGTTCATGCTAGGTACGTAAGGACACATAACTTCCTAGCATCAGGGATCCGTCTGTGGTCTTGTTGAGACAGACAACCACAGCTGTTGCGTGATTTGTGTGTTTCTTGTTGTGTGTTCTCATCTATCAGCCGGACTCACCATCTCTGAGGAGCTGTTGGACACAGAGCAGCTCCTGGCTGAGGCAGGCCAAGTAGAGGGCGGTTCCCTGGCCGGGGAGGACCTGGTCCACGTCAGCCCCCCAGGTCAGCAGGACCTCCACACAGCCGGCGTGACCTGGAACACACAAGAACCTTCTAGAAACATCTAGAACCTCTAACATGACCTGGGACACACAGGAACCTTCTAGAACGATGAGAAACCTCTTACTTCACCTGGAACACACAGGAACCTTCTAAAACTATCTCGAACCTCTAACATGACCTGGGACACACAGGAACCTTCAAGAACCATGAGGAACATCTAACATAACCTGGAACCCATCAGAAAATCGAAAACCTCCACTCTGACCTGGAACCCATCACTTTTAGAGATGACCTCTAACCTGATCAGGTGATACTGTTTACTTTTAGACATCATGAAGCAGACCCTAACAGATGGTTGTTCAGAAGCATTTCATCAAGCCTAAACATGGTGTTCGAAACAAGAACCCCTTCGTCTGGGTGTCCCCCCCCCCCCCCTCCGCATCCCAGACCACAAGGGCGGTACCTCTGCTGGAGGCCTCGTGGAGCGGGGAGGGTAGGTGCAGGGGTCCCCCGGGCCGGGCCCCCCGCTGTAGCAGGACCTCTGCACACGGCGCACTGCCCACCGCACAGGCGTAGAACAGGGGGGTGCTCCCCTCCAAAGTCCGGATGTTCACCTGGGGGCGGCACCAGCAGTTTTGATATGCTACATGACAGCTGCAAGCGCTACATGACCTATATCCTGGCATGCTACAAGATGGCTGCATGTGCTACATGCTACGTGACCTATAGCCTGACAAGCTACATGATGGCTGCATGTGCTACATGCTACGTGACCTGTAGCCCTACATGCTACAACATGGCTGCATGTGCTACATGCTACGTGACCTATAGCCTGACATGCTACAAGATGGCTGCATGTGCTACATGCTACGTGACCTATAGCCTGACAAGCTACATGATGGCTGCATGTGCTTACATGCTATGTGACCTATAGCCTGACATGCTACAAAATGTGCTACATGCTACGTGACCTATAGCCTGACATGCTACATGATGGCTGCATGTGCTACATGCTACGTGACCTTGAGCTTTAATGCCACATGAAATGCATGTTTGTATGCTACAGGATAGCATTACATGCTGCATAATTAGTTTTTAATGGTACATAAGCTATAGCCTTGTATGCTAGGTGACCTATAGCAGCGTTGTGCCTTACGTTAGCGCCAGCGTCGAGTAGCGCCCTTGCGCACGCTCCGTGCCCCCCCAGACAGGCCTCATGGAGCGGGGTCGTTTGGTGGATGGTGAGGGCGTCGACCTCATGACCCTGGAGGACATCAACAACACAGGGTGCATTGTGGGAAGAAGAGAACCAGACTAGGGCGGTACTGCCTTGTAACGGGAGGGTCTCTAGGAATAGGAGGTACTGACCTGGGACATGAGGGTCTCTAGGACCAGGAGGTACTGACCTGGGACCGGAGGGTCTCTAGGAAAAGGAGGTACTGACCTGGGACAGGAGGGTCTTAAGGACCCCGAGGCGACCCTGGGAGGCTGCGTCGTGCAGAGGAGACCGGTCGTCCCAGGTATCTGAATAGAAAGAAGGCTTCAATAATACTGGCACCATCATCTTCATCACCCTCATTGTCATCATCGTCATCAGCACCATCTCCATCTTCATCACCCTTATTGTCATCATCGTCATCATCACCATCACCCTCATTGTCATCAACATCATCACCATCACCATCCCCATCATCTTCATCATCACCCTAATCATCATTGTCCTCATCATGAAGTTATACTTCCTTGATTCCTGGATTAAGAAGCATTAGCCATGTATAATGAATGATATGTACCTTGAGTCCCCGCCTCGGAATGAGATGGGTTCCCTTGGTAACATCTGGCCTTTGGACTTGACCTGGGACTAGGGTGGTGAACTAGACTGAACCCTGGGGGTTTACTGGGGGAACCACCGTCGGGTTCCCCAGGGTAGGGGGTTGAAGTACGGTGGGGGTACCAGGACTATAAAAACCTCGCAGGCTATCAGTCTGCTGGTCTGACTGGTGTACCAGGACTGTAAATACCCCCCAGGCCCTCAGTCTGCTGATCTGACTTGGGTACCAGGACTGTAAACACCCCCCAGGCTCTCAGTCTGCTGGTCTCACTGAGGTACCAGGACTATAAATACCCTCCGGGGTCTGCTGGTCTGAAGGTCACTGGTTCAAGGAGCCGGAGTCTAATAATACCTCAATAACGCCAGGACTCATTGTAGACTGGAGGACATATGTCATAGGGAGCACACACTGTGCGTAATTTAGCAGTACTGAAGTACTCTATTTGTATTGTAATAGTAATATGTGAGTACTTTATGTGTGTATTGTAGCAGTACTGTAGTACTCTATGTGTAGTAGTACTAGCTCACTGGAACAGTTCTGCTCATAGTACTGATAAACTGGAGGCCTCCTATGTGTTGTAGTAGTATGTACGTATTGTAGTACTAGTACTCACTGTAACAGTTCTTCTCGTAGTACTGGGCTGATATCCGGGCGGCCTCCTCGCGGTTGCCCCTGATGATGTAGAAATAGGTGAGCAGGTTTAGGGAGATCTTGATGAAGAGCTTGAAGCAGAACAGAGCCAGGATGCTGAGGTAGACATTAGAGACCCTGGCCACGAACCGCTCCCGCCCCTCGAGGCGGGGGTCCGCCATCGCTGGACCGGAGGACCTGCTACTGGAGACCAGCTCAGGTCCTGGTCAAGTCAGGAGACCAGCTCAGGTCCTGGTCCAGTTGGTAGACCAGCTCAGGTCCTAGTCCAGTCAGGAGACCAGCTTAGGTCCTGGTCCAGTCGGGAGACCAGCTCAGTTATTGTTTTTGTCCCAGTCCCTACTAGGGTGAGACTGGATCAGGTCCCAGGAGCAGGGGGATCGAAATAGACCAGAGAGCGAGAGAGAGAGCGAGAGAGAGAGAGAGAGAGAGACATAAAATAAAAATTATACATACAGTATACATCTACAAATACAGTATACATCTAAAAAACATTAGGCTATATACATGTATTTATTTAATAAACTAAATGTTCTGGAATAGCAGACTACTTGTTGTGTAACAGAGGTAATCAACAGTCAAAGCAGTGTGTTGTTGTTGTATTGGCTCATACGGTCCAGCAGAGGTAGCTGTCGCACAACGTCTGGAGTCCACAAGAAACAAACTAAACAGGTTATATAAAAGAGATAAATGTAACATATATTGACTTTTGAAATCAATATGTCATGATGACATATATTTAGCACATGATATTTTTCAATTATACTTTGCTATTAGATAATAATCTATCATTATTCAGTCGTCGTTATTAACATGTGATCTGATTGGCTGTTCCGGAGCTAACCCTACTGCGGTTGCGCACACTTGAATCATGTGGCGCGGATGTTTTGTAACTAAATGATCAGCAGACCTCTGGAACCAGAAAAACAATGGAATCAGAAAACCACTGGAACCAGTAGACAGCACTTGTCTGACTGCAACCAGTCCGTAGAGAGTACTGGTCTGGTGGGATCCAGTCTGTAGTGAGTACTGTTTCTGGTACTGATTCTGCGGGGTGATGGTCGAGGGTCCGGGCGTTGCGCTTAACGGGGAGAGGATCCGGGCCAAGGTGAAGAAAGGCCAGGTGGTCCGGGCCGTGAGGGGGGCGCAGGGCGCCGCGGGGTGCCTGGACGCGCTGCGGGGGGCCCGGTTCAGCGGGGTGGACACCTTGGGGAAGGAGCTCTTCATCTACTTCGGCCCAACAGCACTGAGGTATGAGGGGACGCCGTGATGAGAGGGAATCAAACCCCGTAGTGACCCCCGCTGGCTCACCTGGGTTGATCTAATATCTGATTTATTGACATGAGGTGGGGGTCGCAGTAATAACCATAAGTAATGTGTGTTGAGTAATATTTAATATAGTGAGTATTGAGTAAGATGTCATACGTAATGAGAACGGCCGAGTTCTGCACATTAAATCATGAATATCCTAAAACAGCGTGTGGATGTCTGTCTGTCTCTCTCACCCAGGGTTCACTTCGGCATGAACGGGTCGATGCGGATCACGTCCGAGGCGCCGGGAATCAAACCCGTGGCCGTGGAGAGCAAGACGCCTGTGCTGGAGCTCCACCTGACCGATGACATCATCCGTTTTTACGAAAGCACGGCAGAGCTCAGGTAGGACAGAAAGTGACATATTCTGTTTCTATGACAGGCTGACGTAGCAGTGTGTTACAGGCTGACGTAGCAGTGTGTTGCAGGTTGACTTAGCAGTGTGTCTGTTTTACAGGCTGGTGTAGCAGTGTGTCTGTATGTTACAGGCTGACGTATGACGTAGCAGTGTGTCTGTCTTACAGGCTGACGTAGCATTGTGTCTGTGTGTTACAGGCTGATGTAGCAGTGTTTGTATGTTCCAGGCTGACGTAGCAGTGTGTCTGTGTTCCAGGCTGACGGAGCAGTGTGTCTGTGTTCCAGGCTGATGTAGCAGTGTTTGTATGTTCCAGGCTGACGGAGCAGTGTGTCTGTGTTCCAGGCTGACGGAGCAGTGCGTCTGTGTTCCAGGCTGACGGAGCAGTGCGTCTGTGTTCCAGGCTGACGGAGCAGTGCGTCTGTGTTCCAGGCTGACGGAGCAGTGCGTCTGTGTTCCAGGCTGACGGAGCAGTGCGTCTGTGTTCCAGGCTGACGGAGCAGTGCGTCTGTGTTCCAGGCTGACGGAGCAGTGCGTCTGTGTTCCAGGCTGACGGAGCAGTGCGTCTGTGTTCCAGGCTGACGGAGCAAGTGCGTCTGTGTTCCCAGGCTGACGGAGCAGTGCGTCTGTGTTCCAGGCTGACGGAGCAGTGCGTCTGTGTTCCAGGCTGACGGAGCAGTGCGTCTGTGTTCCAGGCTGACGGAGCAGTGCGTCTGTGTTCCAGGCTGACGGAGCAGTGCGTCTGTGTTCCAGGCTGACGGAGCAGTGTGTCTGTGTTCCAGGCTGACGGAGCAGTGTGTCTGTGTTCAAGGCTGACGGAGCAATGTGTCTGTGTTCAAGGCTGACGTAGCAGTGTGTCTGTGTTCCAGGCTGACGGAGCAGTGTGTCTGTTCCAGGCTGACGGAGCCGTGTGTCTGTGGGTTCAAGGCTGACGGAGCCGTATGTCTGTGTTCCAGGCTGACAGAGCAATGTGTCTGTGTGTTCCAGGCTGACGGAGCAGTGTGAGAGCAGGGTCTCCTCCATGCGCTCCCTGGACGTCTGCTCCTCCTCCTTCAGCTCCTGACGGAGCCGTGTGTCTGTGGGTTCAAGGCTGACGGAGCCGTATGTCTGTGTTCCAGGCTGACAGAGCAATGTGTCTGTGTGTTCCAGGCTGACGGAGCAGTGTGAGAGCAGGGTCTCCTCCATGCGCTCCCTGGACGTCTGCTCCTCCTCCTTCAGCTCCTCGCGGGCGGAGGAGGTGCTGAGGAGTCAGGGCGGGCGGATGCTCTGTGACCTCCTGCTGGACCAGCACCTCCTCCCCGGGGTCGGGAACATCATCAAGAACGAGGCGCTGTTCGACTCGGGGCTCCACCCCGCTGTCACGGTAACGGACGCTAGCTAGCCATGACGCCAACTAGCCCTGACGTCACGGTACCATGCACAACATAACACATCATATTTGGCACTGTTTGCGACTTTTTTTTAAGCTAACTAGCTCTATATCCTGCCGATTTTAACATAGATTTAAAAACTGGATTACTATTTTTAACTGACGGGACTTTTTGTGTGCCTACTACTGCTACTTTGAATGACTGTTGATGCACGCGTTGCCGACTCCGAGCCCGTCTGCGCACCGTCTGCAGCAGCAGCAGCAGCTTTTCGGTTGGACTAGACGGATACTGAGTTGACAGAGTTTTTTTAACCCGAAAATGGTGAAGGTACAACACTTTTATATAGGCCTACAGTCCAGTGGTAAGGTATGACCAAAATACAAGCTGTGGTCGCTCACACTAAAGCTCGTTGTGGGCGTGCATGAACCACGAACCAACCATGGACATATTACAAAGAACCAACCTGTAGGCGGCAGGCTGTTAACAGTGCCGCGCCAACGAGTGACGTATTAATCGCGCGACTCAACGAATCGATGACCGAATTCGTTGTCAACGCTTTTAGAAATCGACTTTTAGCGATTTGTTGTTGCAGCCCTAGAAACAACAATCTGCCAATTTATGAATAAAAACATCAACTCTCCCTACCCCCTCGGTCTCTCCCCCCCCGCTCTCTCCCCTCGTTCTCTCCTCCTTCTGGACCCCCCCCCCCCCCAGGCTAAGCAGCTGTCTGAGCAGCAGCTGCGTCACCTGGTGAAGATGACCCGGGATTTCACTCTGCTCTTCTACAAGGTGAGGAACTCCGTTTCCCACAATGGGAGCAGCCCACTGCATGCTGCTACGGTATCTTTAGCCTGTAGAGGAGCGCTAGGAGTTGTCTTGCCCTCTGATCGCTGCAGAGTGCAGGAAGTGTCTAGCTGGGATATTACCCAGCAGGCATCACTCCAGGAACATGAAGAGGGTTCAACGTGGCTATCAGGCCGCTTCTACTGAGAACGTCTCATTCATCCACATATATACAGTATATACATTTACATTCAGGGCGTTTGGCAGACGCTTTTATCCAAAGCGAGTACGTTAAAGTACGTTAGTCCGAAGAAAGAAAAACACTGTATATCTCTCTATCCTGTTTATCTCTCTATACTTTCTGTCTGTCAAGAGTCTACACCGTATATCTCTCTATACTGTCTATCTCTATACTGTCCGTCTCTATATACTGTCCGTCAGTCTATACCGTATATCTCTTATCATTCCACTCAGCCTCCTCCATAATTAACCCAGTAGTACCCCCCCCCCCCCCCCCAGTGCCGTCGGTCTGGCTCCGCCCTCTCCAGACACTACAAGGTGTACGGCCGGCCCGCCTGCGCCCAGTGCTCCACCTCCATCACCGTCTGTCGCCTAGGAGACGGCGGACGCATGACCTACTTCTGCTCCCACTGCCAGAGCGCCGACCCCAGCCAAGTCAGCTCCAGGTAACCAGGGGCTAACTAGCCCCGCTAACCAGGGGCTAACTAGCCCCGTTAACCAGGGGCTAACTAGCTACGCTAACCAGCCGCCTTAGCAATAGGACACCAGGGGCTAACTAGCCCCGCTAGCACCAGGTAACGCAGGATGCTCACTTACCATGCTAACTAGCACCAGGTTAGCCCCCAGCCCCCCAGATAAGATACAGAGCGTATTAAAGAGGGTAGCGGTGCTGATATTCATAATTCATGGTGTAGCAGTGAGCGCAGCTAGCACGGCGGGTTAGAGCTCTTAGCGGCGTGTTTGTGGGGCGTGGTGGCGGAGCAGCTGGTCCCGTCCTCCGGGGCTGTTTGAGCAGAGCTCAGAGAGGGGCTGGAGCCCAAAGCCCTCCTGGTCCCCGGATTAGCGGCCGGCGGGTGAGGGGCTCGTGTTCCGCTCCCCGCGACACGCAGTGTGCAGCTTTACTCTGTGTTCCACACGGAGCCACAGGCCGGTGTTTACTGAGGGAGCGGGAGGAGTGTGTTCAGAGCAGACGGAGCAGAATGCCACTCCTCTACCCTCTCCTGCTCTCTTCTCTCCTCCTCTCCCTTCCTAATTCTCCCTCCCCCTTCCTCCCCTCTCTCCTCCTCCTCTCCTCTCTCCTTCTCTCTTCTCTCCCTTCCTCTCCTCTTTCTGCTCCTCCCCTCTCTTCTTCTCCTCCTCTCTCTCCTCCTCTCCCTCCTCCGACCCTTGTCTGTCTGGAAGGAGATCAGAGGGTAGCGATACGCCCACTACAGTCTGAAGCATGTTACTGGTCTATATTGGTATATACTGGTCCGTACTGGTCTCTAGTATATACTGGTCTGTACTGGTCTATAGTATATACTGGTCTGTACTGGTCTATAGTATATACTGGTCCGTACTGGTCTCTAGTATATACTGGTCTGTACTGGTCTATAGTATATACTGGTCTGTACTGGTCTATAGTATATACTGGTCCGTACTGGTCTCTAGTATATACTGGTCTGTACTGGTCTATAGTATATACTGGTCCGTACTGGTCTCTAGTATATACTGGTCCGTACTGGTCTATAGTATATATTGGTCGTCTATGCGGATCAACACTGCTCTATACTGGTCTATATTTGTCTGTACTGGTCTCCACTGCTCTGCACTGGTCTATACTGGAGTGCTGAGAGCCGTCTTGTGTTGTGATCTCATTTCCTGTCTGTCAGTAAACTTCCTGTGAGGAACAGCCTGATTGGTTGGGTCACCAAGGAGGGGGCCAATGAGGAGGTTGCGACCAAGGAGGAGGAGGAGTGGGCGTGTCCCCGCTGCACGCTGGTCAACCGGCCCTCGGCGGGGTCATGTGACGCCTGCCTCGCCTCGCGGCCCCACGGTGAGGAAGAGTGAGATCTCATCATCATCATCATCAGGCCATGGGCCACTAACATGCTGGGATTAGTCCAGAACACCTCATACTGGGATGAGTCCACTACCGTGTGTTTTGACCGTCCCCTCCTCCTCCTCAGTCCCCAGGGAGCAGAGCCCCTCCTCCTCCTCCTCCCTCATTAAGTTCCCCTGCACCTCCTTCTCCCGCCCAGCGGAGGAGCTCAAGGTCAACTGGAGGTCAGCGTTTGGCACCTCCACCCTCATCTTCTCCGACCTCACCCCCCCTCCCCCCACAGGGGGCGGGGCTACGGCCACTGGTGGCGTCCGGCGGCCTGCAGGGGGCGGCTGTGAGCAGCCGACCAACAAGAAGATGAGAATTGATAACGGCCACGCCCCCAGTTACAGCGCCCCTGGTTACGGTGGCACCCCTGGTAACAGCACCCCTGGTACAGGCCGTACCCCCAGTTACAGGGCCCCTAATTACGGTGGCACCCCCGGTAACGGCCGTACCCCCGGTTACAGCGCCCCCGGTTACGGCGTTCCCCCCGCTAACACCAGTGCTTCGCCAGCGGTTGACGCAGAGGGGTAAGTGGCCGGTCGTGAATTAAAGTCCAGAACAACAGGAGCTGCTGTTGTCATAACAACGGGAGCGTCTGCAGCCGCTAGAGAGAAGAGGAGAGACGGAGCTGCTGTCTGAACCGAAGGCCGTTAGAGGAGCAGGAGAGCCGTTAGAGGAGCAGGAGAGCCGTTAGAGGAGCAGGAGAGCCGTTAGAGGAGCAGGAGAGCCGTTAGAGGAGCAGGAGAGCCGTTAGAGGAGCAGGAGAGCCGTTAGAGGAGCAGGAGAGCCGTTAGAGGAGCAGGAGAGCCGTTAGAGGAGCAGGAGAGCCGTTAGAGGAGCAGGAGATCTGTTAGAGGAGCAGGAGAGCTGTTAGAGGAGCAGGAGAGCTGTTAGAGGAGCAGGAGAGCTGTTAGAGGAGCAGGAGAGCCGTTAGAGGAGCAGGAGAGCCGTTAGAGGAGCAGGAGATCTGTTAGAGGAGCAGGAGAGCTGTTAGAGGAGCAGGAGAGCTGTTAGAGGAGCAGGAGAGCTGTTAGAGGAGCAGGAGAGCTGTTAGAGGAGCAGGAGAGCTGTTAGGAGAGCTGTTAGAGGAGCAGGAGAGCTGTTAGAGGAGCGGGAGTGTGTACAGCCTGCTCACTGTGGCCCCCACCCCTGTGTGTTCCAGGGCCCCCTGCTGTGAGGACCACCGGCGGCCCTCCAGCCTGCGCTCGGTCCACAAGGATGGAGAGAACAAGGGGCGGAGCTTCTACTGCTGCTCCCTGCCCCGCCCCGCCCAGTGCAGCTTCTTCCAGGTCAGCACCACCCAAACACCATCCAACACAACCTCCCAACACCGCACCCAGTACCTCGCAACACCACCCAGTACCTCCCAGTACCACCCAACCCCTCCCAGCACCACGCGACACCACCCAGTACCTCTTAACACCTCCCAGTACCTCCCAATATCACCCAGCCCCTCCCAGCACCACCCTTACTGGAAGCATGTGTAGCGATGGGAGGCTGAGCAGGCGTCTGATTGGTCCTCTCCCCAGTGGGCAGATCTGGGCTTCCCGGAGTGTGGCCACGGGCGACGCAGCGTCCGGAGGGCGGTGCTGAAGCTGGGCGCCAACAACGGGCGGAGCTTCTACTGCTGCGGCGCCAAGAAGGGGAAGCAGTGCGAGTTCTTCCAGTGGGCGGAGTCCTCCCCGCTCCCTGGCTGCTGATTGGTCCATGGAGGAGGGGTCTTAACAGAACTCAAAGGGTCTCAGAACATTGATTGGAGGGTTAAAAAGGTTTTACTAGAAATTAGTATTTAAATAAATAAACATTACACTGAATACTTCTCATATCAAATACTTTGAAATCTTTGTACACATTCATTTCTTATTAAACCTCTGCTGGCTGAAATGTTTTGTGTGCAGTCCTTCAGGGTGGGTCTGGAGCCCAGAGGAAGAGGAGCCTTCAGGGGGGGGTTGAGCTCCTCTTCCTCTGGAGCCCAGAGTTTGAACATGAATGAAGGGAATAGAGGAGTCTTATTTGCTGCTGTACAAGAAGGTGGGGACCCAGCTAGAAGCAGACCACCTTCTGGACTTCAACCCAGATGGACCTCCACCCAGCTAGAAGCAGTCCATGGTGATGGGGGAGGGGCCTCTGGTCTCCACAGTGATGAGGGAGGGGCCTCAGAGCTAGAAGCAGTCCATGGTGATGGGGGAGGGGCCTCTGGTCTCCACGGTGATGAGGGAGGGGCCTCAGCGCTAGAAGCAGTCCACGATAATGGGGGAGGGGCCTCTGGTCTCCACGGTGATGAGGGAGGGGCCTCAGCGCTAGAAGCAGTCCACGATGATGAGGGAGGGGCCTCTGGTCTCCACGGTGATGAGGGAGGGGCCTCAACGCTAGAAGCAGTCCACGGTGATGAGGGAGGGGCCTCTGGTCTCAGCGCTGACCACCATGTAGGAGAAACGGGGGAAGCCTGGCAACTTGTTACAGGCGGCACCTGCAGAGAGAAACTGGCTGCTATTATGACTAATAAAGGCTCCATACTGCTATCATACTGCTATAACTATAAAGCGGCCACTCACACTAGGGCCGCGTCCCCGTGCCCGAGCTCAGCCCCTTGGCCGAGGTGTGCTGTTGCCAAAGTACAGATGCTAATGAGATGATACGCAGCGTGAGCTGGATGACGTAGTCCTTGTGCGACCCTTCTTTCTTTATAGATCCATGCCCTTCTTCCCCACAATCATTTTAAACAATGGCGGTTCATGAGTGGGTTTACGTTGGTGCGATAGTGAAGTCGAGTGTTTACTTGAAATTTGGGCCGACGACAGCATTCAGTCACAGCTGGACACCACGCTTGGTGATGACGTATTTATCGTATTACGACGTGATGACGTATGTATGAAGGAGCAATCGTGCCCAGGCCACGGCCTTTGGGAGCAGTGTGACCACGGGCCAGCGGGGGGAGTGGGGAGGGGGGGAAATCGTGCTGAATCTTCCTGCAGCACGGAACAGGCAAACTTCCCTAGTGTGAGTGCGCCCCAATAAAGGCTATGTAGTGCTATCATACTGCTATAACGACTAATAAAAGCTATGTAGTGCTATCATACTGCTATAACTACTAATAAAAGCTATGTAGTGCTATCATACTGCTATAACTACTAATAAAAGCTATGTAGTGCTATCATAATGCTATAACTACTAATAAAAGCTATGTAGTGCTATCATAATGCTATAACGACTAATAAAGGCTCCATACTGCTATTACTACTAATAAAGGCTCTAAACTGTTTTCATACTGCTATTAATACTATTAATACTATTAGACCCTCTATACTTCTCTTAGTATAAGTTTAAGGTATTTTGTGATATTACAATACAACTATTCCTACTTATTGTGATTCACTGTTACGACCCAAAACTCTATGGTTCTGTCTCCCGGCGCGTCAGGCTGTCCCCCCCCCCCCCTCTGCTACGACCCACCCATAAAGCCTGAGTTCTGTCTCCTGGCTCATGGGCCGCTGCCCGGGATCCCAACCGGTGCCTCAGTGTGTGTGTGTACCGCGGGCGCGCTGGCGGGTGTCGCAGCGTCTCTGGCAGACGCTGACGGATCCGTTTCCTCTGAACTCAAACACTCACCATAATGGCCTGTTGTGTTAGCACAGATGACGGCCCCAAAGAACTCTGGGTAATGCCTCTTGGTGCGGGCGATGGCGGCGGTGCAGGCGGCTGAGGGCTCGGCCCCCCCTCGCATCAACTCCACCGCCAGGAAGCTGTTGGCACGACAGCCACATTTACATTGGGGCCGTTTAGCAAATTGACTTACAGAAATAGAATATGACATAGAGCATCACATTACTACCATAGAACATGACATAACTACCATAGAACATGACTATAGAACCTCACATAACAGCTATAGACCATCACTATTATAGAACTCAGGACAAGAATCAAACTAAATGAAAACTAAATGTAGGAACATAATTAACCTGAGGGGGGGGGGGGGGGGGGGGACCTAGGGAGTGGGGGGGGTCCCTGAGAGGGTGGGGGGAAGGACGTTGGAAGTAGGGGTGCGGGGGGTGCAAGTTCCCCTGCACCCCCCCCCCCCTCTCACCACCACCCGCACCCCCACACTTTGCCCTGTGCTCCCGTGAATGCTCTCTCAACAGTCTCATAGCCTATGTCCTCTCTTTCCCATCTCCTGCTGCCTCACATCAACTTGACATTAACACTATGATATATATCATATAGGCAGACTCGCCGCATTTCTTCACCGTGCCCAGGACCAGATTACATTTGCATTGCCCCGTCTTCCCATGCGCACTTCGGTAGAGTCAGAGTGCTTGGGGGGCGGGGGCGCTCACTAATGAGCATTACCAAGAGGTTATCATTACAAATCCAATCAAAACTTAACTGTATGATTTACAAAATAAAATAATTGTTGTATTGGAAAACAGAGTATTTGTGTGACGTTGTTTTAACTAAAGCCAAGGGACATAATAACTGGTTAATGCGCGCACATTGTTTTTGTTTGTGCCGCTCTCTCTCTCCGCTCTTTCTTCAATTGATCCCAATGAACTTTTATTTGTTTCATTTCATTTCTTACGGTCTACGGATCGGATAGTTACATGCACACACAAACACATCCAGACAAAGCATCATGGAAAGCATGTCTCCGTCCGTTTGATAAGACTATAGCCTATTATTATTAAATAGCCCACAAGAAAACGGTCAAGTGAAATTGTGCTTTTTTATCCTTTACACTCTGACATAAATTGATAGGTTGACCAGAACAGGACACATAAGCCACGCATAAAAAACACGATCGACAAAATAGGACGGGTCACTGTGAGCTGCTTCGTGTGCGCGATCAATTGAGGGCCGTGGCTTATCATAAACAAAGCGAGGCTTACCTGGCCAATCAGGGGAACGCGCAGCACATGGCTGATGTGATTAATGTTATGATTGACAGTAGGGAAGCACATGGCTAATATGAATAATGGTATTGTGATTGTATAGTTTTCCTGTTTCAGTGAATAGATATAGCCAATAGTTTATTGTTGTGTTTCCAGTTTGATAAAATAGTTTGTTTGGCTACAGTGAATTCTATGTAAATTAAAGTTAGGAGATGTTCTGGTAAAGTAACCTCTCTCTGATGTGTTCCCTGTTAATGATTTTTTACTGAATTGATTTTTGTTTGGAACACAGACACTACTCAAAAATTTATGTTCTGCTTATTTTGTGTCAGAAAATGCGGAGTTGAAAACCATAACTTCGCCTGGCTGGGCTGACTTGAGTTGGAGCAGCCAAATAGCCTAAATTAATAAATATTGTTACAAAATAGAAGTTGGCCTAATGTGTATGTTGTGTTGTGTGATTTTCCTCAGTAGCCTATAGTAGACCTAGATTCTGGGCTCTGAACGCCACTGACTGTTCTGTAATAGACCTACACTATCGCCGATCACATGAACACCCACCCGGCTTCTTTTTTAAATTTTTTTGATTGATGTGATTTTCGGCAAACCACGCGACAGTTGGGTGGTCACGTGGTTTTAAAAATCAAAACCCAGCTCATGTGTATTCGAACCAATGACAGTGCATGCTATGCTGCAGGCGTGCCATACAACGGCGGGAGATACAACGTTGCATCGCGCAGTATCCGGTATCAATGGTTAACCTATGATTCTAACCAGTAGTCTACTGTGTTGGATAGTGCTGCACCCGCCATCGCTGCCATTTTCCAGCACCCCCCCAAAAAAATTAGTTCCAACGTGCCTGGGGAGGAGGGGGGAGGAGTTACCTGGGCAGGAAGCGCATCATGATGTCTCCGTCTCCGGTTGCCGCGGCAGCGCCGGCGGAGCTGTCAGCATACGCCCCTGCACCCGCGATGGGGGAGTCGCCCACCCGCCTGGAGACAACACGAGGGTGAGTACCCTGAACCACCCCAACACAGGGGGGAGTACCGACACAGGGAGGAGTACCAACACAGAGGTGAGTACCCCAACTCACCCCAACCCAGGGGTGAGTACCAACACAGGGTTGAGTACCCAGACTCACCCCAACACAGAGGGGAGTACCAAGGCTGAACCCGGAGTAATAGGTTAGTACCCAGACTAACCCTGGCGTCGCGTGATTGGCTGAACAAATCATGGTATCGCGTGATTGGCTGAATGTACCCTGGTGTTGTGGGATTGGCTGAACCTACCCTGGTATCGTGTGATTGGCTGAACGTACCCTGGTATCTTGTGATTGGCTCCGTTGGTCGAGGTTCCTGCAGCGACCTGGCCTTTTCCACTGATGGCGATGACCCCTAAACCAATCAGAAACAAAATCATTCAGCCCTGGTCCAATCAGGAGCCCAGTCGACCAGCCCTGGTCCAATCAGGATCCAGTCGACCAGCCCTGGTCCAATCAGGATCCAGTCGACCAGCCCTGGTCCAATCAGAGACTCACCGATGGTGTCGTGGGCGAGCAGGTCAGTGGGTGGCGGCCTCGTGTGAGGGGTCCGGGCGGGGCCGGGCCGGTAGGGGCCGCAGGCGGTGGCCGGGTCCGGGACCACGTTCTACAGCAGAGACAGAGACCCGCCCATCGTCAGAAGCAGTTGATCGCTGCTCCTAATTACACTCAGACGTCTCTCCACATCATTAGTCTCTGTGAGGTGGCTGGCTCACGGCTAAAGATGAGCTACAGAGCAGTAGAGCGCGAAGCCCCCTGCGTCAGGCTGCTAATGTCCCCTCCAGGACACGAGGGGAGCCTCGTCTCCGGCTGCGGGGGGGGGGGGGGGGGGGGGGGCTGGTTCTGAGGGCTCTGCCTGCTGACGGGAGACGGGGGATGCAGCCTGTTAACCGTGACCCGTGGGGGACAGCAGAACAGCTTAGGCTCCCTGTCCCCCACCGCGGGGGGCTTTAGAAACAAGCTTCCCCCTCCTATCCTCCGGCTGGGCGGCAGGGATTGGCTGTTCCCCGTGTCTCGGCAGCCTGGAGCTGTCACTGTGTTTTACTCTGCAGACCGGAGAGGTGGCGCTTGAATGAGGAACTTCAATGGACGGTCCCGCGACCACAGACCTCTCTGAAAGTACTGCTTTTTGATTGATGCTGAAAAGTTCTTATTCATCACCTCAAGTCGGGTTTGAAATATGGAAGAGGAGTGCTTGGTGCCGAGTGAATAATCCATCCAGACAGGCCGGCTGCCTGCCTGGCCGGGGTGGAGGCCTGCTCCTAAACAAGCCTGCTTCTGAAGACGCCTGCATTATTCATGACGCCGTCTGTCTCCGTCAGACTTCAATGGGTCTAAAGGCATAACCTTCCAGAAGTTTGGAGGAACTTTGGTAAATGACCATCAATATCTGACGCAATATAACATCCTCCAAAGCCCTTCAAACTACCGGCTGCTTTGGTAACGGCTGCCAACAGAGAGCCATCGGGGGTCCGCACCGCCGCTGACCCCGCTTTGTAGACGGAGGTAAGAGGACGTTAGACTACATCAGCGGCACGGTGGGTCGGTTAGAGATGGCCGTGCGTGCTGGACGTGCACCACCGTCAGCGTTTATAAACGTCTGCTCTTCACTGCATCATGAACTCCTTTGAATGATCCGTCCGTCAGACGGAGGGAGAAGGGTATATGTTTCATCAGAGGGCAGGTCCAGATTGTAGGAGGTGAGGAGGGGTGGGCCGACCAACAACCAACCCAGGAAGAGACTCCTGCCCGCCAGGAGAACCAGGTCAACATGCCAGTGGTTCAGGCTGGGATGGTGAACCAAAGAAACAGTGGACAGCTCCCAGAATCTGATTAAACCCACACATTAATTGGGGGAGGGTTGGGTTGATTTAACGTTTTTCGGGGGCATTCAAGTATCACACGATATCACAGCGTTGTACTTGTGTGGAGGGACTTGATACAGGTCAGAGAACACACCAACGCCAAAGCACTCTCTCAGACCAGGATCAACACTCACCTGTCTGTAGTTGGGCTGGCAGCCGGCCTGCAGCCAGTGGGTGTAGAGGCTCTTGGACGTGTTCGTGGTCAGGTCTTCTGCAGGGAAGCCCATGTCCTCAGCGAATGCAGACGCTACAGACACACAGAACGGTGAGTGCTACAGACACACAGAACGGTGAGTGCTACAGACACACAGAACGGTCCAACCAGGACAACACTGCACTATGTAGCAAGTAGCAGCCCTGTGTCAGAACATGACAACATCTTCACTCTGTCTGCATCCTCTTTTATCTTTACTCACATACTCAACACTTTGCATATTGCTATGACGAGATCTTCCACCAGGTGGAGCCAAATATAGCAACACTTTTACCTTCCACTAAAACTAGAAGGATCCCATGAGATATGGTTAGGTGTAGTGTGAGCTAGGAGACAGGTGTGTTATGTATGTTCCCTAGCTATGAAACTAGTGTGCTATGTATGTTTCTAGCTAGGGCTGTTTGGTATGTCAGGAGGAATTTTTCATAGAATTGACAGAAAACGTATATATTGTGATATAGATTGTTATAGTAACATAAAATTCATTAGCTTACTCCCCCACTAGGAGGGCGTCGTGGGTGCAGTACCTGACTTCCCCACTAGGAGGGTGTGGTGCGTGCAGTACCTGACTTCCCCACTTGGAGGGTGTGGTGGGTGTAGTACCTGACTCTCCCACTAGGAGGCTGTGGCGGGTGCGCTCCATTACAGCTCTGGCGACTCCAATAGCATTCTTGACACGCCGCAAGTCAGCCACAGCTCCCACCTCCATCGTGTCGCTATCATAAAGTAACGTAAATGTAAAGTAACGTGAAATTAAAGTAACGTAAACCTAAAGTTACGTAAACCTAAAGTAACGCAAACATAAAATCACTTTAAGCAACGTTAACATAAAGTAATGTGAACGTAAAGTAACGTAAACATAATCACTTAAAGTAACGTAAGCAAAAAGTAACGTAAACATAAAGTAACGTTAACATAAAGTCACTAAAAGTTACGTTAACATAAAGTAATATTAAGAAACATAAACATAAAGTTAGGTAAACATAAAGTAAACATCAGTCACTTTAAGCAACGTAAACTTAAAGTAAAAATAAAGTCACTTAAGTAACGTAAAAAAATGAAATAAATAGGAATTAGTTGCTATAATATAGATGTATCTATATGCTTTATACAAGATGGCATGTATATTTAATGTATATAATATAGATATTCCTCATATAGATGTATCTATATGATCTAAACATGATAAGTATATATATACATAATGTATACTGTATATGTATGGATGTACTGTATTCATATGTTCTGTACATATAATGTATACTGTATATGTATGGATGCATCTATATGATCTATACATGATGATATGTATGTATACTGTATATGTATGGATGCATCTATATGATCTATACATAATGCTATTCGTAATGTATACTGTCTGTATGTGTATGGATGCCTCTATATGATCGATAAATGATGACATGTATGTAATCTTTATGACCTATACATGTTCCCACCCGTTGATGATGAGGGCGTCCAGGCTGGTCTCTCCCTTCTCGTCAGGACTGCCTCCGAAGCCGACGCTGCCGTCGCATTGGTCCAGCTCACAGCGCCTACACCCCCTCTCCACCGCATCCAGCACGCTGCCTCCTGATTGGAGGGCTTCCCAGGCTGTAGAAACACCCAATCAGATTACTGGGAACCTGACACACACACACACACACCCACACACACACACACACACACACACACACACCCCCCCACACACACACACACACACACACACACACACCTTATTGACTCCGGTATCAGAGACATGCATCTTCATTTTAAGTCTAATTACTCCGGTCTGTTGAGTCGACGCTAAACACAGACAGTCACCTGGGCTCACCTTGCGCTCAGGTGACCCGCCAACATATGGTTATGTTGTCCAGTGATTATAAACATTCATCACGGGATGGGGTTCAGTTCAACACACATCAGGTGATGGGATTCAGTTCAACACACATCAGGTGATGGGGTTCAGTTCAACACTCATCAGGTGATGGGGTTCAGTTCGACACTCATCAGGTGATGGGGTTCAGTTCGACACTCATCAGGTGATGGGGTTCAGTTCAACACTCATCAGGTGATGGGGTTCAGTTCAACACTCATCAGGTGATGGGGTTCAGTTCGACACTCATCAGGTGATGGGGTTCAGTTCAACACTCATCAAGTGATGGGGTTCAGTTTCTCTCCACATACCTAAATGATAAATAAATATCCCATTCCACCTCGACTGTATGAATGTCATTAACATTGTGATATTAGTATTAATATAAGGATACATATTGTAATATTAGTATTCATATCAGGAGTTATATAGTATTATTAGTATTAATATTATTCAAAGTAATCATACTTATACTAATAATACGAAGATATATATATATATATATATATATATATATATATATATATACTCATAATACATAATATATATATATATATATATATATATATATATATATATATATACTCATAATACATAATACAATATTAACACTCATAGTATGACCCACCGGCGGCGGCGGCCTCCTTAAAGGGCCAGGTGTTCACGACCAGCGGGAGCGACGCGCCGCCCGGGGACGTCACCAGTAGGACGCAGACCAAGGATGTCCACATGTCCGTCCGGTGATGCTATGACAACTTCAGTTCGTTTAATAAACTTTCCTCTCTGCTGTTGTTCTCCTCGACGTCTGCAGCTGGGAGCCACTTTCAAAACCGACCGGACTTCCTTGTTTGGTCACGTGGTCTTCGGGCCGTTCGCACTTAAAGGGGAAGTGTGTATTGCGTCACCGTACGCAACCGTTATGGACGGGCAAGTGATGGAAGCTAATTTAGGAACTAATTTGAAACAAAATAATGCCGTTGATGGCCTTCTGTGTGTTCAGTGCATCAAAGGTTCTAAAAAAGGAGTGAGGATTGAGGGGTGGAGGTGGGGAGTGAGGATTGAAGGTGAGGAGTGAGAGGTGAGGTAAGGAGTGAGGGTGAGGAATGAGGAGTGAGGTACGGAGTGAGGGTGAGGAGTGAGGGGTGGAGTTGAGGAGTGAGATTGAGGAGTGAGAAACGAGGGGTGATGAGTGCGGGTGAGGTAAGCAAGGAGTGAGGATTGAAGGTGAGGAGGAGTGAGGGTGAGGAGTGAGGTAAGGGGTGAGGAGTGAAGGCGAGGAGGAGTGAGGGTGAGGTGAGGTGAGGAGGAGTGAGGAGTCAGGTAAGGAGAGAGAAGTGAGGGTGATGAGGAGTGAGGGGTGAGGAGGAGTGAGGGTGAGGAGTGAGGTAAGGAGATAGGAGTGAGAGGTGAGGAGTGAGGGTGAGGAGGGGTGAGGAGTGACGGCTGGATGTGAGGGTGAGGAGTGAGAGTGAGTTGAGGGATGAGGAGTGAGGAGTAGTAGTGAGAGTGGTGAGGCGTGAGGGGTAAGGAGTGAGGGTTGGAGATGAGGGTGAGGGGTGGCGATGAGGGTGCGGGATGGAGGTGAGGGGTGTGGGGACAGGTGTGTCCCAGCGCGTGCGGAGGTATAGCGACGCCACAACAGGAAGCTGTTGGCAGGAAGTGTTTGTTGTTTCACAGCATCGGCAGGAACCCGACTCACCTTGAACACGCTCACCTCGTCTACATTATTCATACGGAAAATACAATTTCCACAGATATTTTATTCATGGCCTCTTCCTTAAACAAAGCGTCCGGGCGATGGCCAAGGGGACTTTGATGACAGGAAGTAGATGACACCGGTATTATTACTTCCTCCTCCGTGTTATTGATCCAAATTAAAGAACAGCAGCTGAAAAAATTGCTTTTCACTGATAACTTCATCAATCAGCCCAAATCCGTCCATAGCGTCTGATAATGTCCTCTGCCTCTCTCCAGAGGGTACGACACAGTCACACTAGCAGACTCATGCTAACAAACTCACACTAGCAGTCTCAGGATAACAGACTCACGCTAACAGACTCATGCTAACAGACTCAGACTAACAGACTCACACTAATACACTCAGGCTAACAGACTCAAGTTAAGAGACTCAGTCTAACAGACTCACACTAGCAGTCTCATGATAAGAGATTCATGCCAACAGACTCACGCTAACAGACTCAGGCTAACAGTCTCACGCTAACAGACTCACGCTAAGAGACTCAGGCTAACAAACTCATGCTACCAGACTCACACTAGCAGACTCACGCCAACAGACTCACACTGCCAGTCTCACACTAAGAGACTCAGGCTAACAGACTCACGTTAACAGACTCAAGCTTACAGAATCACGCAAACAGAATCAGAATCACAGACCGGAAGTACGTTACGAGCATGTAGTGAAATACACTACTGTCAATCAATCATCTGTGGTGTAGTTCTACTGTTAGAACACAGAATGCACTGCCTGGTTCTACTGTTAGAAGAAAGACAGCCACATCACATTCAACTACAGATAACTCACAATCATTTCACATTTTAAATCACTTTTATATCTCAGGTTTCCTAAAGTCAAAGATATGTAATCCTGCATTTTAATCCTTCTACATCTCCTGCTGGTCGATAGAGAAACTGGTTGTCGTCCATCAGAGATCATCTGCATTCAGACCCATCATCCCAGCACTAGTTTACAGACAGTCAGCTCGGCTGGTTGAGTTCAGAGCTTCTCCTGTAATAACTCACTCAGCACTCGGCGGGAGGGACGTTCTTCTGGATTAGGAGCTGACAGAGTCCTGGTCTGAGTCCAGATGGTCTGGAGATCCACCACAGAGCTGTCTCCAGGATGAGGAGCTGAGAGAGTCCTGGTCTGAGTCCAGATGGTCTAGAGGTCCGCCACTGAGCTGTCTCTCCAGGATGGCAGCAGAAGCCTCTAGCGCGGCAGGTTAGGGTGAGCAGCTGTCATCAGGAACTAAAACCCCAATAGCTCTCGGCTGGCAGGAGAGCGGGTTGCTGTAGCAGGCTGCAGGCTTCAGAACCTTCCGCTTCTTAAAGCACTCCAGACGTTAAACACATATCCAACGAGGAGAATATGCTCTCAGATTTATTTCATTGAACCATTTCCAACAATGCTCTGATTACATCCTCATCGCCAAGTTCTTTATTTCATCTCTTAGGCTCAGCCGCCGCCTGAAGGCTGTTTCATGTACTCTTGTTTTGGGTTCTTTAAACCAAATATCACACAGAAAACACAGAGAACTTCCAGCTGTACTTAAAGTCAAAACCATGTCAGTGTGATCCCTGTTGGTGGAGCCATGCTGGTATCGTCTATAGGTTATAGTATTATATATAAGTATAGTAGTCTCTCTGTCCAACGACGGGGTCCTCAGAGAGAACTTCACCGCAACACGTTCCTCCTCATTACATGGGAGGTGTCACATTACCAGAAGATCCGTTTAGATCAGGGTGGATGAGAAGGCCTGAAGGAAGGAGGAGTTGATGAGCTTCACCGAGGAGGAGGAGACCGGAGGAGGTGGAGCCACTGCGCTAACAAACCAGGAATCCCGCCGCCGGCCCCGTTGCAACGGAGACGCAGGTTGTTGTCGGCAGAAGGCTTCACAGTGGAGGTCTGCTGGATGACAGGACGAGTTCATGTTGTCACCGCCTCACACGCCAGACTGAGATATATCGAATGCTAAAGCGTTGTGAGGAGTGAGGGGGAGGGTGCATGTGGTGGGTGGAGGGGTGAGGGGTGGAGGTCAGTGTGTGATGGATGTCAGGGACCTCCTGCTCTGTGACTCCCTGATCTCGGCCGATCAGGATCCTCTCGCTGAGGTTTCTCCAGATGACCGGCGAGTGGAACCTCTTCGGATTCTGACCAATGGAATGTCGGGAGACTTCAGCTCCAGTAGAGACACACATGAAGAAGAAGAACATTGTTTTGTTCATCAGATTCATCAACTCAGATTAAGATGTTCAGAGGTCACATGTTGGACTTTCGTTTTTTACATTGTTATTATTGAGATTGTTAAAATGTCATGCATTCTTCTTCATTGGCCTTTCCTTATTCTATTTATTTAAAACGTTGTGGGAATTGTTATTAAATGTATTTGATCAGGCTAAAGGCTGACTCCAGATGGTTTAGTTTCTGTAATTGAGCTGAGGTGAGGACCAGAGAGGAGACAGCCTCTGCTACCTCAGTGTTTATAAAGCCCTTTTCTAAACACGTCCGCGACTTTCTAACTGAAGTTTGCAAACGACATATTTCACTTTTTAATGCATTTCTGAGCCTTTTCCAAGTGATGGTCTCTGTTATAATCTATGATAATCTGTGATATCTATACTAATCTGTTCTAACATCTGATGTCTCTGAGCATCTGGCCAGGAGTCAGCAGGTTCCAGGAGGCCCTCTCCTCCACTCTCCTCCTCACCGCCTCGCCTCATCTCCTCATTCGGAGATCCTCTCTCCTCAGAGTTGAGTCTGGTTTCCAAGGGCAACCCTGCAGTTACAATTTACCACTCAGGGAACAGAGGAGAGCACCCAGGAACAAGGAGCCAACAGCTCAGATCGAACCTTGCGTTCTGGGGTCTTAATGTTTTGGAGTCTCACGCTACGGCTACACCAGACGCGGAAATTCACTCGTGCGGAAATAGAACGTTCACCAAGCGGAAATTTTACATTAACCGGCTACACTGGACGCGTTAAAAATTGGCTCCTTTATCTTTTATGATCTCTTGTGTTTATATATTTTATAAACCACAGTTAATCGGCACCAGTTCATCTGGATCAGAGTAACATGGGTAAGTATTAAGTCTACAGCAACCCGTAAATCAAACTACATTCGTATAACGTTAAATTTGAGCTAGACATAGTTACCAAGCAACCATCAACGGACATAAACCATAAAACATTGATACAAAGTTACGTTGGTAAGTGACCAACTAACTAATTTGATACAAACGAATTAGTTGCAAATGAAATAGCTAGGGTAACCAGCTTCCACGTCAAAGATCAATATAATATTAGTCTGACTAAGTAGGTTTGATATATAGCAAGTTATGTAAAACTTCGGTATTGCAGACAGGCTAGTTGCAGACATATTAGCATAGATGAAAAGCTGTGAATAATCTAACCTCTACAGAGTTGTTTTAAACGTATGTTTGTGTGATACTAACTAACTGATTAATTCGTTAATGACAGACAGGCTAGTTGCAGATAGTCTAGCATAAATGACAGATGTGCAATCTAACCACAAGAGAGTTGTTTTACAGTGCCTACAGTGAATAGGAGGAAGGCACTTGCCTTACTTGTTATCCTCCATGTTAAAAGGCCCACGCAAACCTCGCGGAAAATAATAAAAATAGAAACCAGTCTATGTCTTAATTTTCCACGCGGAAATGTCGGCGCGGTACGTTCAGTTTCAGCGTCTGGTGTAGCCACTCTCATTGCTTTCAACAGTTTCGAATTCTGCTGCGTTCATACCGCGTCCGCAAAGCAAAATTTCCGCGTCTGGTGTAGCTGCGGCCTTAGTGTTGTGGAGTCATAGTGCTGTGGTGTTGGGGAGTCATAGTTTGGTGGCGTTGAGGAGTCATAGTGTTGTGGAGTCATAGTGTTGTGGTGTTGAGGAGTCATAGTGTTGTGGAGTCTCAGTGGTGTGGAGTCTTAGTGGTGTGGTGTTTGGGAGTCATAGTGTTGTGGTGTTGAGGAGTCATAGTGTTGTGGAGTCATAGTGTTGTGGTGTTGAGGAGTCATAGTGTTGTGGAGTCTTTGTGTTGTGGAGTCTAAGTGTTCTGGGTTCTCAGTGTTGTGGAGTCTCAGTGTTGTGGAGTCATAATGTTGTGGAGTCTTAGTGTTGTGGAGTCTTAGTGTTGTGTTGCGGGGGAGTCATCGTTTTGTGGTGTTGAGGAGTCTTAGTGTTGTGGAGTCTCAGTGCTGTGGAGTCTCAGTGCTGTTGATTCTCAGTGCTGTGGTGTCTCAGTGTTGTGGAGTCTCAGTGTTGTGGAGTCTTACTGTAGTGTTGTGGAGTCTCAGTGTTGTGGAGTCTCAGTGTTGTGGAGTCTCAGTGCTGTGGAGTCTCAGTGCTGTGGAGTCTCAATGCTGTGGAGTCTCAGTGTTGTGGAGTCTGAGTGTTGTGGAGTCTCAGTGTTGTGGAGTCTCAGTGCTGTGGAGTCTCAGTGCTGTGGAGTCTCAGTGCTGTGGAGTTGTGGAGTCTTACTGTAGTGTTATGGAGTCTCAGGGCTGTGGAGTCTCAATGCTGTGGAGTCTCAGTGTTGTGGAGTCTGAGTGTTGTGGAGTCTCAGTGTTGTGGAGTCTCAGTGCTGTGGAGTCTCAGTGCTGTGGAGTTGTGGAGTCTTACTGTAGTGTTGTGGAGTCTCAGTGCTGTGGAGTCTCAGTGCTGTGGAGTTGTGGAGTCTTACTGTAGTGTTGTGGAGTCTCAGTGCTGTGGAGTCTCAGTGCTGTGGAGTTGTGGAGTCTTACTGTAGTGTTGTGGAGTCTCAGTGCTGTGGAGTCTCAGTGCTGTGGAGTTGTGGAGTCTTACTGTAGTGTTGTGGAGTCTCAGTGCTGTGGAGTCTCAGTGCTGTGGAGTTGTGGAGTCTTACTGTAGTGTTGTGGAGTCTCATTGCTGTGGAGTCTCAGTGCTGTGGAGTCTTACTGTAGTGTTGTGGAGTCTCAGTGTTGTGGAGTCTCAGTGCTGTGGAGTTGTGGAGTATTACTGTAGTGTTGTGGAGTCTCAGTGCTGTGGAGTCTCAGTGCTGTGGAGTTGTGGAGTCTTACTGTAGTGTTGTGGAGTCTCAGTGCTCAGCCTGACCGGCCGATAGCGGAGGTCTCCACAGACCACACCGTCACTCCGTCGGCCCACCACTAGCCTGCAGGTAGAGTCACTGAGGAGGACTTAAGGAATACGTTAAGTTCTGGACCCATACAGAGATGAAATCAATAATCATTGATCAATCAATCGATCAACATATCGCCTGGCATGGCTGACAGCCAAACAACATGACCTGTCAGTCATGTTGCTTCACCGCAGCAGCAGCCTCCCATGTGGAAGAGCTCCACACACACACACACACACACACACACACACACACACACACACACACACACACACACACACACACACACACACACACACACACACACACACACACACACACACACACACACACACACACACACACACCTCCGTCAACATTAAGGTGGAGGAGCTCGGGTGGTGTTGGGGCGCTCTGGGAGTAGAAGTGCGGAGAGCTCCGTAATGAAGGAAGTTAATCAGGAACTGCAGAAAGAATCCAGGTGATTGAGACAAACAACAACTTTGTTCATGAGGATTGAGCTGTTCCGTTAGCCCGGATCGCTAAGCGGCCCTCCGCCCTCGGGGGGGGGGGGGGGGGGGGTACAATACACATACACATCCATTTGTTCACTAAAGATTTCTCCTCCTACTGGTTCACCAATTTAATCCAGGCTGATTCCCGCCTGAGAGGAGGCCGGTCGGCGCAGTGCTGGGAGGATCCTCCTCCTGTTCTGATGCGTTGTTTTCTCAGCGTTTAGGAGACGTATTGATCCAGATCAGAGGAGGCTGTGTGTCTGCTGAGCTCTGTGTCACTGCTCCTGGTGATGAGGAGCAGAATGAAGCGTCATCCTTTCCTCCTCCTCCACCTTCTCCGATCCCACCCCCTCCTCCCCCTCCTCCACCTCCTCCACCTCCTCCTTCCACCTCTCCTTACCCACCACCAGGGTCCCAGTCCGTGACAGCACTGGGATGGCAGCCGTCACCCGATCAATGGGATTGATCAACTTGAAACTAAGGAAGTGGACTTGTTCTGTTCGGGGGTGGGGTGGGGGGAAGTTGATCCACAAGTTTAATCAGAGAGAGAGAGAGAGAGAGAGAGAGAGAGAGAGAGAGAGAGAGAGAGAGAGAGAGAGAGAGAGAGAGAGAGAGAGAGAGAGAGAGAGAGAGAGAGAGAGAGAGAGAGAGAGAGAGAGAGAGAGAGAGAGAGAGACAAAGAGAGGGGGGGAAGTTGATCCACAAGTTTAATCAGAGAGAGAGAGAGAGAGAGAGAGAGAGAGAGAAGAGAGAGAGAGAGAGAGAGAGAGAGAAGAGAGAGAGAAGAGAGAGAGAGAGAGAGAGAGAGAGAGAGAGAGAGAGAGAGAGAGAGACAAAGAGAGAGATGCATGATGCTCTCCATCAGCTCTCAGATATCTTCATCCACTGAGATCCAGAAGAATAATTATTGAATCATTACAGTGATTATAAAAGTCATTATAATAATCAATATAATTATTATGCTGAAGTTCACCACAAATTGTTTTCAAAGTGATTCATTCATTCCAAACCAAAATGACATCATCAGAGCCCTACTCCACTAACACCATAGATCTGGTGAACCTCGAGATGGAAGAAGAGGTTAGTAGAGAGAGAGAGAAAGAGAGAGTGAGAGAGAGATAGAGTGACAGAGAGAGAGAGAGAGAGAAGAGAGAGAGAGAGAGAGAGAGAGAGAGAGAGAGAGAGAGAGAGAGAGAGAGAGAGAGAGAGAGAGAGAGAGAGAGAGAGAGAGAGAGAGAGAGAGAGAGAGAGAGAGAGAGAGAGAGAGAGAGAGAGAGAGAGAGAGAGAGACAAAGAGAGAGGTACATGATGCTCTACATCAGCTTTCTAGTTAGATATCTTCATCCACTGAGATCCAAAAGAATAATCATTGAGTCATTACAATGATTATAATAGTCATTATAATAATCATTATAATTATTATGCTGAAGTTCACCACAAATTGTTTTCAAAGTGATTCATTCATTCCAAACCCAAATGACATCAGTGAGACGACAGCTCAGAGCCCTGCTCCACTAACACCATGGATCTGGTGAACCTCGGGATAGGAGGAGGGGTGAGGAGGGGTGAGGAGGGGTGAGGAGGGGGAAGGAGGGGAGAGGTGGGGTGAGGAGGGGTGAGGAGGGGGAAGGAGGGGAGAGGAGGGGTGAGGAGGGGAGAGGAGGGGGAGGAGGGGTGGGGGAGGAGGAGGGTGAAGGAGGGGGTGAGGAGGGGTGAGGAGGGGGAAGGAGGGGGGAGGAGGGGGGAGGAGGGGTGAGGAGGGGTGAGGAGGGGAGAGGAGGGGTGAGGAGGGGTGAGGAGGGGTGAGGAGGGGGAAGGAGGGGTGAGGGTTTGGGTAGGTGTTTACTGATAGTACAGTAGATGTTAGGAGGTGTTTACTGATATAACAGTAGATGTTAACAGTAGACGTTAGGAGGTGTACTAGTAGATGTTGGGAGGTGTTTACTGATATAACAGTAGATGTGAACAGTAGACGTTAGGAGGTGTACTAGTAGATGTTAGGAGGAGTTTACTGATATAACAGTAGAAGTTAGGAGGTGTTTATATAACAGTGGATGTAACCAGGAGATGTTGGGAGGTGTTTCAGGGGATTTGAAGCCTGTTCTTCGGCTCATTACTGTGTGGAGGACAGCAGTAGATCTCCTCTAATGTATCAGCGAGAGCCAGCGCTGGCACGCTAACAGGAGCAGCGGGGGGGCTTTGGAAACAAGGTCCTGGCCGCGCTTTGAAGATCCTCCCCGCAGCAGGCCGGGAATCAAACGGCCGGCTCATACCCCCGACACCCAGTGTTCCTTCCCTCAAAACCTGATTGTGAGCGCTCCATTATTCATCATTCACCCAGTCTGCCGAGCAACAGGCGGCTCTCGGGGCTACGCTAACTAGCCGTACCTCTCAGACTAATAGAGCGACGCTAACTATGATCAATATCCTTAAGCCCGCCACCGAACACCAATCAACTCGCTGGGCTTCATGCATTGCTATGAAGCGGGCTGACCCCGCCCCACGCCGACCAGCTTTCGGCACGCTGCTACCGCTAGCTGGCTGCTAATTAGCCGTGGCGGAGAAAACATGGCCGCTCCAGGAAGGTGTGAGGGGAGAGCTGTGGTCAGAAGGAGACCCAGGAGGTGTCGTTACACGGAGACCCGCTGCAGCCAGAGGATTACGGTGGTGAGGCACCTTGATGGGGTGACAAGATACCACACCGCAGCACCCCCATGAGACGGACCCCCCCCCACACACACACACACACACACACACACACACACACACACACACACACACACACACACACACACACACACACACACACACACACACACACACACACACACACACAGACAAACACAGACATACACAGACACACACACACACACACACACACACACACACAGACACACACACACACACACAGACACACAGACAAACACAGACATACACAGACACACACACACACAAACACACACACACACGCAGACACACACACACACACACATGCCCACATGTATACACACGGAAAACACACACACGCACAGACACACATACAGGCACGCAAACCCAGGCACACACACACACACACACACACACACGCACACACACACACACACACACACACACACACACACACACACACACACACACACACACACACACACACACACACACACACACACACACACACACACACACACACACACACACACACACACACACACACACACACACACACACACAGAGACACAAAAAGCCACACTCACAAACACATGCACCTCCCACACGTTGAGACATGTCGGAGTCCTAGCCCCCTGAGGTGTGGGGTTTGTAGAACAGCTCCATGATGTCTGTCTCCACCACTGGAGTCTGTCAGCTCCCACCTCTCCTGTTCACTACAGCTGGTCCTGGAACCACACACAGCCGGATATATACCCCGATATGTCAATATTTATCTATATATATTTTTTTTATAAATGTAGTGTTTATGTGTGGATGAGTAGTTGTACCACTCAGGCGATGAAAGCCTGTATTGATCTCAGAGGTGATTCTGTCCTCCTTTCAGCACGGCCTACATTCAAACAATGACCTCATCCCTGCTGGAGACGTAGAGCTGTAAAGACAGAGCTGTAGAGCTAGAGCTGGAGACATAGAGCTGGAGACATAGAGCTGTAGAGCTAGAGCTGGAGACATAGAGCTGGAGACATAGAGCTGTAGAGATAGAGCTGGAGATATAGAGCTGTAGAGATAGAGCTGGAGACATAGAGCTGGAGACATACAGCTGGAGACATAGAGCTGTAGAGATAGAGCTGGAGACATAGAGCTGGAGACATAGAGCTGGAGACACAGAGCTGGAGACATAGAGCTGGAGACATAGAGCTGTAGAGATAGACCTGGAGACATAGAGCTGGAGACATAGAGCTGGAGACAGAGCTGTAGAGATAGAGCTGTAGACACAGAGCTGTATATATGGAGCTATATATATGTAGAGCTGCGTAAATAAGAATATGCAGCTGTATACTAACACAACAATGTATAACAGAACATAGCATAGCAATAACACAATATCAATTGAATGTGAATGTGTGTGTGCGGAAGTGCGAAGGCGAGTGTATGTGTGGGAATGTGTGTGTGTGTATGTGTGTGTGTTTGTGCGTGCATTTGTATCTATGCGTGTGTGTGTAAGTGTGAGTGTGAGTGTGGGCATGCAAATGGATGTGTGCATGTGCGTGTGTGCGTGCGCGTGTGCCTGTGTGCGTGTATGTGTGTGCGGGTGTGTGCGCGTGTGTGTGTGTGTGTATGTGCGTGTGTGTGCGTGTGTGTGTGTGCGTGTGTGCGTGTGTGTGTGCGTGTGTGTGCGTGTGTGTGTATGTGCGTGTGTGTGTATGTGCGTGTGTGTGCGTGTGTGTGTGTGTATGTGCGTGTGTGCAGTGTGTGTGTGTGTGTGTGTGTGTGTGTGTGTGTGTGTGTGTGTGTGTGTGTGTGTGTGTGTGTGTGTGTGTGTGTGTGTGTGTGTGTGTGTGTGTGTGTGATATGAAAGGGAGAACCGCAGCATGAATCAGAGGCAACGTCCCCAGGCGAGCGTTGTGATTGGTCCAGGCCTGCTAAGGGGCCTCCTGATTGGCTCTAACCTCCTCTTTCATATCAGCAGGGGGTCTCCCATTTCCCCCCCCCCCCCTCCCCCCTGTGTCGTGGCTGGCATACATATCCCATAATCACCCGGCTCACAATCAACCCGGCTCCGCTGGGAGGGAGTCTATGTTTGTGTGTGTGTGCGTGTGTTTCTATGTTTGTGTGTGTGTTTGTATGTGTGTGTGTGTTTGCGTGTGATTGCGTGCGCGCGTGTGCGTGTCTGTGTGTGTGTGTGTGCGTGTGTGCGTGTGTAGGAAACACTATGCTAAGCTATACCTCCTAGTACCAAAGCAAGCTAAGCTATACTTCATAGCCATAAGACATGCTAAGCTACGCTACGCTATGCTTATCTGTGCAACACCGGGCTAAGCTATGCTACCTTCCAGGGTTCGGTTTGAGAGGTTTCTAGGAAACAAGGTTGGAACCTAGGAGACAGGAGACACGCAGCTGACAGACAGGTGCCACTCAACCACCTCAACGCACTGCAGGAGCACGTTGTGAAGAGGAGGAGTCAGGAAGGGGCAGGAGGAGTCTGATGCTGTAGCCGCTGTCTGACCTGAAGGGATCTCTATTAATAGAGCGTTAATTGAGAAGCTCTCATTTCTGTTAATCCGTATCGGACCTCCTCAACACTTCCTCTACCCCCCCCAGGGAGATCTGCTCCTCTCCTCTCGGCCTGCTCCTCCCTCCTCTCCCCTCCTTTACTCTGAGACTGACTTTCCCTTCTTCTCACCAGACTAAATACGAAGAGCTTGTTCCACCTTGAGGCGTCAGGAGCGATGCTGTCTCTGTATTTACTGTAAGTTTATTAGAAAGTATTTCTAAACGGTAAACACTTTTAATGATGTGGGCACCTGTTGTGAGTGGACTAAAGAAGCAGAGACTCTCAGAAGACGACTTAAGAAATATAACAAAGTGTTCTTACTGAGTTACTCTCCACCACCGCCTCCTCCGCGCCGTCTTTAGAGAGAGACAGGCTTTTAAAATAGCGATCCAGTGTGTGGAGTTCTGTTCCTGAACATGAATCAGAGCTCTGAACTCATCAGTGGAACTGCTGAACACAAGGCTGTTAAAGAGAGGCTGTCTGCAGCAACATGTAGAAGCATGGAGTGAATGCCATCATCTCACCGCGAGCCCTCTCTACCGCAACACTTTGGGTGTAAAACAACAGAACCCGTAACCTTGTTCTGCTATCCTGGAGGCTGATCAGAGGGAGCAGAGAGCAATGCTCGGCTTTGAGCTGTTTCCTCAAGTCAGACCTCAGAGCAGACGGGGTCTCTCCGTGATGCAAGAGGAATGCCCAGAGAAGAGGAGCAGCGTTCTGGGAGCGCTCAGTTCATCAGGTCTGAACACCAAACGTCTCCAAACACCTCCGCTCAGAGCCTGAACCACGCTTCCTCAGAGCTGTGCTGCGAGTCCCCAATTGACCGCGGTGGGGTCCTCACAACCCACAGCAGACGTCTGCCTGACTGTCTGTCCGTCTGTCTATCCGTCCGTCTGTCTGTGTGTCTGTATGTGAACTCAATTATCCCGGCTCCCCGCTGCTCTCTCTCTGAGCGGCGCTCTGAAGCGAGGCTCTTGTCTCGTTAACGGCGCCCGGGTTATTTATCTCCACCAACTTCCTCCAACCTTAATCACTGGCCCGGCAGCCGCCACTGTCTGTCAGCCGGCTGTCTGCTACGTGCTATGTGCTACGTGCTATGTGCTACGTGCTACTTGCTACATGCTAGATGCTACGCTACCTCCGGCCATTGGCCTTTCATGCAGTGCCATGCTGGGATATGCTATATTATGCTATGCTGCTCCTATACTGTGCATGCTATGCTATGCTATGCTATGCTATGCTATGCTATGCTATGCTATGCTATGCTATGCTATGCTATGCTATGCTATGCTATGCTATGATAACAAGTTTATTTTATATAGCGCCTTTGTCACACTCAAGGTCGCTTTACAGTGTCATGAGCACACACAGACCAAGACAGCATAACACGAAGTTCAACAACTACAAAAAAATAATAATAAGTGTGTACAAAAAAAATATAATAATTATGTTATGCTTTTCTATGCTCTGTTATGCCATGCTAGGCTTTGCTGTGCTATGCTATGCTATGCTGTCCTTTACCATGATATTCTATGCTTTGCTTGCTATGTCTTGCCATGCTATATTAGCGAAGTAATGCGACGGTATGTGATGGACTGCTATGCTAAGCTACGCTATTCTTCACAACAAATACACACACACACACACACACACACACACACACACACACACACACACACACACACACACACACACACACACACACACACACACACACACACACACACACACACACAAACACACAAACACACACACACACTCCCTAATTCATCCTAGTAAGAGGGCTCACGTCGGCGTCTGCTTGTGTTTATCTGTGTGTCGGGCCGAGAGGGTGAGTAATGTATGTGTGTGTGTGTGTGTCTGTGTGTGTGTCTGCATGTCTGTGTGTGTGTGTGTTTGTGTGTCTGCGTGTGTGTGTGTGTGTGTGTGTGTGTGTGTGTGTGTGTGTGTGTGTGTGTGTGTGTGTGTGTGTGTGTGTGTGTGTGTGTGTGTGTGTGTGTGTGTGTGTGTGTGTTTGTGTGTGTGTGCATGTATGCTGGAATCCTTTCCGCGATGAATCTCTGAAGATGGACCGATTATGGAAATCACCTTTGATTTAATTCATCTCAATTTGGCGACAGAACCCGGCCCTCCGGGACCGCCCCAGGATCAGGACTAACAAGGACCAGGACTAACAAGGACTAGGACCCCCCAGGACCGGGACCAACCAGGATCAACCAGGACCCCCCAGGACCAACCAGGACCAGGACCCCCCAGGACCAACCAGGACCCCAAGGACCCCCCAGGACCAGGACTAACCAGGACCAACCAGGACCAACCAGGACCAACCAGGACCCCAAGGACCAGGACCCCCCAGGACCAGGACCAACCAGGACCAACCAGGACCCCCCAGGACCAACCAGGACCAGTACCCCCCAGGACCAACCAGGACCCCAAGGACCCCCCAGGACCAGGACTAACCAGGACCAACCAGGACCAACCAGGACCCCAGGACCCCCCAGGACCCCCCAGGACCAGGATCTCCCAGATCCCACCAGGACCTCCCAGGACCTCCCAGGACCCCCCAGGACCAGGACCAGGCAGGACCAGTGGGGGGGGGGGGGGGGGGGGGCAGCGTGGGGGGTTCACGGTGGGGGTTGTGGGAGGGGGTTCAGTAGGGGGGTTCATTGGGGGGGTTCCTCCTCCTCTGGGTCCTTGTTAGTGAGTCTCACCGGTGGGCCCCGGGGGTCCGGTGGGGGAGGCACCGACACGCTAACGCGCTAATACGCTAGCACGCGGCTATAAATCACCGCGGCGTCGCCAGCACTCATTATGCTTCAGTCTATAAAACGGTGCGGGATGAAGATCTGTGAGGGTCCGGACACACGGAGGGCCCGGGGCCCCTGGGGCCGCGTAGCCGCCACGCCGCGGCTAATGGTAGCATAGCTCTTCATTAGCGCCACTCCGGGTCCTGATGAACACGCCAGGCAGGCCCTCAGGGTGCTCCAATAGCACGCCATGCTACGCTACGCTACGTCACGCTATGCTGCACTACAGCAAACCACGCTACGCTATGGTAGGCGACACCACGCTATGCACAATACACCACACAATGCTATGGCATGATACGCTAGGCTACACCATGCTATGCTATGCTACAGCATGCCACGCTACGCTACACCATGCTATGCTACACCACACTATGCTACACCATGCTAGGCCATAGTACGCTACAGCATCGGTATAAAGAGTACGTACAGAATCACAGCAGACAAACTACCGCCACACTTATCTCTCCTCCTTCTTCACTGCTCTCCTCACTCCTCTCCTTCTCTCCTACTCCCTACCCCCTCCTCTCCTCTCTCCTCTCTATCCTCCTCTCTCCTACTCTCCTACTCTCTCCCCTCTCTCTTCCTTTCTCCTCTCTCCTTGGCTGCAGGCCTCCTAACTAAACCCTTCTCATCTCTCCTCTCCTCCCTCCTCCTCTCCTCTCTCCTCTCTCCTCCTCTCGTCTACTTGCCTCTCCCTCCTCTCCTCTCTCCTCCTCTCCTCCTCTCCTCTCTCCTCTCTCCTCCTCTCCTCTCTCCTCTCTCCTTGGCTGCAGGCCTCCTCAATAAACCCTTCTCGTCTCTCAGTGCTGCCTCTCCACTTGTGTTTCTCTGGCCTCTGGAGGCTGCTGGGCCGACAGACACTCCGATTAGGAGCTAAACATCCCTCAATAAATAAACAGGAGGAGCTGTGTTCTAATGAAGTCTTAAAGGTGTTCTAATTCCACATCACTATCCAGCAGGCTGACCTTCAGCGTAAAAACCCGCGGGCGCTGTTCTGAGGAACTTATTTGATGTAACCTTTGAATATCTTTTGAATAGGCCTGAGAAGAGGCTCTCCGTCTGCTGTTTAAACAGATCCACTGTGTTGACCCAACGCGCGCAGGGGAGATAAGACCGCTCTCCGGTTTATAGGACGGAGGATTAAGGTGATGGTTCTGTGCGGACGTGTCTCTCTCCTGAAGTATTGAGCTTGACGCGCTGCAGGTCTGATGTGAAGACTTCACCAGCGTTTAGATGATCTGTCCTCTGATCAGCTCTCCTTCGATAGAGAGTGCTGTAAGACTTGATGGGCTGTTACCTAAACATGGGGTTCATGTCTCAAAAGGTAGACAGACAGTTACAGGCCAGTATATATATAAATATATATAAAACACATGTGGTTCAAATAAACCCGCAATATTTGTTTTGAGATGTGAGATGGAGGTGGTGGGTTTGGGTGCTGTTGAGAGGTGTGGTGGTGGTGTGTGTGTGTGTGTGTGTGTGTGTGTGTGTGTGTGTGTGTGTGTGTGTGTGTGTGTGTGTGTGTGTGTGTGTGTGTGTGTGTGTGTGTGTGTGTGTGTGTGTGTGTGTGTGTGTGTGAATTTGCGTGTGTGTGTGGAAGTGACAACAATGTCTGTGTGGGTGTTTGTGTGTCTCTGGAGGAGACAACAGTGTGTATGTGTGTGTGTATGTGTCTGTGTGTGTGTGTGTGTGTGCATGTGTGTGCGTGTGCATTTGCGTGCGTGTGGAAGTGACAGTGTGTGTCTCTGTGTGTGTCTGTTTGTGTCTCTCTGTGCCTGTGTGTGTGTGTGTGTGTGTGTGTGTCTGTATGTGTGTGTGTGTGTGAGAGTGTTTGTGTGTGTGTTGTGTGTGTGTGTGTGTGTGTGTGTGTGTATGCGTGTGCTCCTGTGAGTATGTGAGTGTGAGCGTGTGTGTGTGTTTGTGTGTGTATGTGAGTGTGTGTGTGCGTGTGATTGTGTGTGTGTTTGCGTGTGTGTGTGTGTGTGTGTGTGTGTGTGTGTGTGTGTGTGTGTGTGTGTGTGTGTGTGTGTGTGTGTGTGTGTGTGTGTGTGTGAGTGTGTGTGTGTTTGTGTGTGTGTGGAGGTGAGGTGGTTCTGTTCTTCAACACTCTGCTCCACAAAGAGCGGTTCAGATCTCATTTCACGGCTCCTCTGAGCCGCCGGGACAAAACCCTGAGCACAA